>PVIJ01010676.1:0-58887 GCA_004024925.1 Scalopus aquaticus | reverse complement strand
AATGCCCAAAAATAGATGACTGGATCAAGAAGATGTGGTACATATACACAATGGAATACTATTCAGCATACAAAAAAGACAAACACATGCAATTCGCAGCAACATGGATGGACCTAGAGGGGATCATGATCAGTGAAATAAGCCAGAAAGAAAGAGAAAAATATCGAATGGTTTCACTTATAACAGGAATATAGGGGAGTCAAATAAGAAAGCAACATTCAGCAGGGAGGGAGGGGAGGGGGAGGGCTCAAAGGGGGGGAGGAGGGGAGCACGGAGGACTGTGGTGATGGCTCCACGGGTGAACAGGTGGTGGTAACTGATGGGGAATACATAATAATGTAAAAGATACGAATAACAAAAATAAATATTATATTAAAAAAAATTCATGGAACAGGAAAGAGCTTTGCACCTGCAATGCTTTGTTTAGGGATGAAAGCAAACCATTTGTACTCATGGACTACTAGCCAGAACTAGTTATGTGGTCCTGCCTAATAACCAGGAGGGAGGAAATGTACCTTTCATATAGCCACGAGGTCGAGGTAAGTAATAGTCAGCTTATCACATTGTTTAAGAAGAAGGCTGAAGATCGATTATACTGATAGAAGAGCATTTTAGATATTTTTATATTTCTTAAGTGCTGGATTCTATTTTCTCATGCGGTCCAATTCTCATGGAGTTTTTTATATTAACACTCTGGTCCTAGCTTTGACAAACAACATTCTGAGATCTCTCTACTTTTTTTTCAGCTCCCATTGGTAAAGACATAAAATGATAACATAGATTTGCTATTCATTCATTTTTAATAATGCTGTCTTTCTAATCTTTGGAATTAGATATTTGCAATACTATAAAAGTAGGAAATGAAAAGGAGGGTGAAACTTATATTGCAATGTATCTAAACTTGGTTTTAATCTCAAAGGAATCTCCTATCTCCATTTATTATACTGAATGTGTTTCTCTTATGGCATTTTCCCACTAGACTAGTAAATGTTTTGGATTCCATCTGGACTCAATTCTGAGCTGTGACACTGATGATACTGTCCAGACTATAATGCAGATGGGATTAGGGAAGAGGAATGTCTGTAATCACACACATAGTCACTCTTACACAACAGAAGACCTATAATCCAATATAGTCTTATATAATATGCTCCATGTGTTTGAGTGGGGGCAAAGTGTGATGGGTATTATTGGAGATTTACCTACTTGTTTTTGGGACAGTATGAACTATACATGCTGTTCTGTTAACAGTGTATATATTTGAATCATGGTGCATTTTATTTTAATGTTCATTTTATTGGATCAAAATACAAAACATTTCCCTTTTAGAACACAGCTCACAACTGAAACATCTGAGCACATTTTATATGCCAGAGAGAATATTAAATGCTTCATATAATGACTCATAAAATTCTCAGAACAGCCTGTGATGTTAATACGATTATTATTTGTCTAGTACTATTATTATTTGCCCCTTCGGAGATAGGTAATAGACCCAAAAAAGCTGAGTAAACTGTCCTGGTCACATAGTTGTAGTGAGGTTCTGACTCAGACATCTGACTTTACATCTAAAATCAAGGCCAGTCCACCACAGTCTGAACTTTGTCATTTACATTCTTGAAATTGGATGTTCAATTGGAGTTTTGTGAAAAGTGGGATTAGTATAGACCATGGTATTTAAACATAATTGTAAGGAACACTAAATTTTTTTTAAAGATTTATTTTTTTATTTTTGCATACAAGCTGGGGTGCAGGCCAGAGGTGTGAGGCAGTGAGAGGGTTCACCAGAGACAGAGTGGGGAGCAGAACAGGCAGATCGACCAAAATACACTGCTGAGGGGAGCAGCGGGCGAGGCAGGAGAGGTCTGTCCCACCATATGGGATTCTCCCAGCCAGGCATCAAACTCACGCCGCTGCAGCCACTGACAGCTCCACAGCACTGTGCTTAACCCGTCACGCCACAAGGGATGCCCAGAACACTAAATTTTTAATATTACCCTAAAGCCCTGTAATTCCAAGATCCCATGGAAAAACTTAGAATAGATATTTTAAGTCCCTGACTTTGATTCATGGTAAAAAAGATTTCGAAAAAAGGTGGTGTTAGACTACAAATTATATAATAGGATTGTGGTTTAAGGTCCAAAATGGTATTTTTAAAAAATAAACTTCTGATTCTGCCTGGCTTTTAATTCTAACCCACCACCAAGGTACCTTCAGCGTTCTACCATAGTTCATTGTGCCCTTCCTTTTTAACCTCCCTCCCTGTCTTGTAGCCTCAATTCCACAGTCATCTTTCTAGGGTTTTTTTTTTTATTGGTTTTTGTCTGAGCCTTTGTTTTGTTTCCCTATATTCCACATTCAAGTGAAACCATTCAATATTTCTCATTTTCCTGCTGACTTATTTCACTTAGAATTATCCTTTCCAGTTACATCCATGTTGTGGCAGAAAGGAAGAATTCCTTTTTTATTTAATAGCTGAATAGTATTCCCTAACGTATATATGCCACATTTTTCTAATCCACTCATCTGTGCTTGCGCACTTAAATTGTCTCTGTAACTCAGCTATTGTAAAAAGTGCTGCAGTGAACATAAGAGTGCATATATTCCTTTGAATTAGTGTTTATGCATTCCTCAGATAGATTTTGAGGAGTAGAATTGCTGAATCATGTGGTAGGTCTATTTTAAATATTTTGAGAAACCTTCATATTGTGTGTCTAATAGGGACTGGACCAGTCTACATTCCCATCAACCATGAGGGATCCTTTAGTCCACATCCTCACTAACACTCAGTGTTTCTGTTTGGTTTTTTTTGTGTGTGTGTGTGGGTCATTCTCACAGCTGTGAATTGGTATCTTATTGTGGTTTTGATTTGCATTTCCCTCATGATAAGTGATGATGAGAACTTTTTCATGTATCTGTTGGTGATTTGTATGTACTCTTGGAGAAGCATCTATTCAGTTCATCTGCCCATTATTTTATAGGGTTATTTGTTTTCTTGTTGCTGAGTTGCACGAGATCTTTATATCAGTATATCTTAGCTATCAGCCCTTTGAAGAGACAGAATTTTTATTGGAGTAACTGAAATCTAGTTACTGTCTACAAGGCCTTGAAATTTCTTATTTATAAATATTCAGCTGAATTATAAGTTTTATACCTAGGCACTTTATTGATCTATTAGCCATTGTTGAAGATTCTAAATTGGTCAAAAAAATTCTCATTTCTACATTGTGTCTACAGCTGATATGACTCTGGTTGATTGGCACTGCCACCTGGCTTTTGCTACAGGATCCCATGATTCTTACTAAAATCAGAGAACATGATCCCTATGCTGAATCTCTCTGTCATTATGATCTGCAGGAAACAGACCTCACAGAATCTTCCAATGATGTTGTTGCTTCCCTCACCAATGCATTTCTTAGTGCCTTTGTGACAGGGTATCTCCTTAGTCCTCCCATAGGTTTTCATTATGGATTGGCTGAGCGGTTGTACATAAAAGATCCAACCAAGCATTCTCATCTTCATGAGATTTTGGACTCCTTCCCCTATGCAATGTTTAGGATTTAAGTTCTGGCACTTCAGTCTCTCTAATTACAAGCCACAGTTGAGTCCAAGCTCAATTTATCAAGCTAGCAGGTTGTTACTGTTATTTGCATACACTTAATTACAGATTGGAGTAATGACACTATATCAATTTATTTTCTTCTTTTTAATGTAATATTAGAATCCATTCACTTTTATGCTCTCCAGATTCTTGCTGATTCACATTGCCAAGATCCTGAATTTCTTTAGGTTGCAGACTCTTTCCACTTGAGCCAGCCCTTATTCTTTTACGAGGCTGTGCTGGGATTCAGCTTTCATTACAGACCTAGAGCCAAAGCAGAATGGCTGGGATGCATCATCAGAGGAATACGCATTTTCTTTCTAGTCAATTGCCCCTGGTGATAACTGGGGAAGATTGGTTCCTCTCTGGTAGGAGGGATAGGACTGCTTCTGCTAATAGGAAAAGTCCAGGGAGATTTGAAGACACACATTTCTTAGCCTTGTCTATCCAATGATCTCATCCTATGTCTCATGGTTCTGCTGCTTCTCCACAATACCCTTGAATTGGTATAAAAGACTTGTGAAAGTTACAGATTTTTTTAAGTTGCAACTTAGAAAAGAAAGGTTGACTGAAGAGAGTTTATTTTCATTTATTTATTTATTTTTAAAGATTTATTTATTTATGCATACAAGCTGGGGTACAGGCCAGAGGTGTGGGGGTGGAATCAGAGTGGGGAGCAGATCAGGCAGATCAACAGAAATACAGTGCTGAGGGGAGCAGCGGGCAAGGCAGGAGAAGTCTGCTGCACCATGTGGGAATCGCCCTGGCTGGGCGTCAAGCTCACATCGCTGCTGCCGACAGCTCCACAGCGCAGCACTTAACCGCTGCGCCACTGGGGAGGCCCTGAAGAGAGTTCAGTAAAGGGACAAAGACATGGGCAAAGTTAAAGGAATTGAGAAGTACCCCAGAAGGAGTTGTTACCAACTCTATGTCTAAAAGATAAAGTTGACTGAGTAGTGAACAGAATCTACAGAAACTTGCAGCTGTTACACTGAACAAATTAGTCAAAGCTTCAAACTTGTGCCCCAACAGGGAAGACCTCAGAGAAATGAGGTCCTCTTCTCTTCTTATCCTATTGATTAATTCAGGTCCTCCAAAAAGTAGACACCAAGGTAGAATTAGACATGCAGTAGATTTATTGACAAATGTCTGTGAGAAAAAATAGGGCGGGAGCCAGAAGAGGCTGTGAGATTCATCAGACCACAATCAAAACCTGTGGTGATAGGGGAGGAAGATTTGGTATGACAAGTCAGATTGTGATATAGTTGCAATAAAACTTTGAAAAAGTCATGGTGAGGTCCTTACACTAAAGTCTCTCATCAGAGGAGTCCTAGGACTTGTAGGAATGGGCTTCCCTTAGTTTCTTATCTATGATCAATTATTGCCTAAGCATAGCACATGGGAAGTGTGCAGGCGTAGTGGTAGATTTAAGAATGTACCAACTGTGGCTATAAATTAATTATATTTCCTGCAGTAGCAGATCTGAGAGGTACATTTTCATGACTGCCATGCTCACCATTGACTAATCATTTGACCTAGAGGGCAAAGGAATCAAGTTAACATGGTTCGTAAAAGTCTAATTTCCCAAAGAAAGTTGAAGTAGAATGGTGCTGAGTAGATCTATAAAGTTGAAAAAATTTCATTAGTCAAAAAAATAAATGAAAAGGAATTTTGAGACATACAGAACCCCTTAAGACAATCTGAGTAGTTGTCCTTAGACATTGGTGCAATTTAGAGGTCAGGCAAGGTGCAATCAACTGTTGGCATCAAGGTTTGAAAAGAAGGGGATTTGCCCAGTTCCTGGCAGTGATGAAATCTTGTGGCTAGGAAAGAGAACAAAATTCCAAGGAAGGATGGATGGCACTCAGGAAATTGGCAACGTCTGAAGAAAATTCGAGTGAAAAAGAGGTAAGATTTGGGATGTGAGAAGCAAGACCAGCTTCCTTAAGTAAGCCAGTCTCCAAGGGAATGGATTGTCATCCCTAGGAGAATCATGGAATTCTTAGCGGAATATGGGCCAGTGAGCCTTGATGTTTTATCATATTCTAAGCCAATTAGCATTTATTTTGTTAAGATAATTAGAACAGTTACCTTCTTGAGAAAAGAAGAAATAGCAACAGTGAATTAATTAGAATTCAAACTTCCCCTGACTGTGTGGAATACTGGGCCCTTCACCTACTCTGGATAATTTGCATGGTATGGGGACATTTCCAGACCAATGATAAACATTTCAATATCTCCCCAAAAATGTTTGAAAGAGATTGACATATTTCTGGGCAAAAATATCTATATCTTGTTTTATGCTCAAACAAAAGTCTGAACTTCATATTATGGATACACAGAGGTTTTTAGAACTTGTTTCACTTTTCATACAAGGAGTCAAAAGAGTAAGGAAAATGAGCAGATAACAGAGAAAATGGCAAAACCAGGTGATTAAATTTTTTAAATCTTGTAACACTTTTTGTTTAGGAAGATCATGAAGCATCATTAAGAGGACAGGAATAAAATTAGAGGGAGAGAGATTCAAGGAGCAAAAGAAGATTGATTTGTCTAGTAAGATATGATTAATCAGCAAGAGGTGCAGGTTGAAAAGAGAAACACAACAACACATCAGATGCTGGCAGCTCTTTTCTTCAATGAGTGAAGCTGTGATGAAAGGTTTCCTTTAAAAAAAAGAAATGTAAATCCTTTGGTCAAGTCAGCCTTACTACCCCTATAGTGATGTATTATTTAATTTCTAAGATTTTCTACTTGTGATTTTTGGGGAAAGGTAGGGAAGTAAACATTTCTTTCACAATAAATTTTGTATTTCAGTAATTAATACCATTTTGGGAATTAGTATCATTTTGGCAGCTATTTCATTAATGAAAAAGAATTATCCAGTGAGTATTTTCTAAGATTCAGAACATATCAGAATTTCAAAATAATAAAATAATTTAGTGTTATAACAAAAACACCTATGACAATTTAAAGCTTTGATGTTCTGTGACATTTTTTGGAGGAAAGGGTGTAATACAACACACATGCTTTAGATTATAATACTCATTTTACATTTATATAGTAATATTCCTAAGCATAATTTTTGTAGCTGAGAATTCCACATAACTCAATTATAGATACAGATGGTTTTTCTAATAAGTTGTATTTTTTAGTCCAAATGTTGCCATTTTTTTTTGTTGTTATCTTGAGTTATATGTCAATCAAGTTTTCCTGACAATGATACTCATTCATTTATCTCACTTAGCCCAGGGCATAGTAACTGGCAGGGAATTATTCTTGTTGAATGAATGACAGTATGAATGACCAAACAAAATAAATAACATGCTGGAAACTATTGGGTTACTTGAAAATGAAGAGTTTAAAAATATTTATACATCTGGATTATAATCTTTCTAAGACATTTGTTACATATAGTGTTTCATTGACATTATAAGTCTGTTTTTACTTTTAGACTCAATGTTGTAATACTTTTTAGTATTTATGCACCTACTTATTATTGCAATATTAACTTGAATTCTTCAAACCAATAAAAGTAAGTCTGAACTATCCAGAATCAAGGATTTTCTCTAATTTAACATCTTAATTGCAAATAATGGCATTTTTTAAAAAAAAGATTTATTTATTTATACATACAAGCTGGGGTACAGGACAGAGGTATGAGGCGGCAAGAAGGTTCACCAGAGAGAGTGGGGAGCAGAAGATGCAGATCAGAAATACACTGCTGAGGGGAGCAGCGGGCGAGGCAGGAGAGGTCTGCTGCACCATGTGGGATTCTCCCCGGCTGGGTGTCAAACTCGAAGCACGCGCTGCCGACAGCTCCACAGCGCAGCGCGCAACCTCTGTGCCACCAGGGAGGCCCACAAATAATGGCATTTTAACTGTAATCCATATTGTTCTATATACCGTACCAAATGAAACAAGTGGGGCTTCATAAGAATCCACACTACGGTAGTTTCAGGTAAATGGTAAATTGTTGAGTTTTTCCTTTAGTATATTGATTATGTTCATCAGTCAAACAGTTGGTCTAGTGTATAAAAATAAAGCTCAAATTTGTCCTTTGACTCTACGAATCGTCAGCAGTTGACCTTTGTAATTCTGAGTGGCCTTAAGTCTCCATTTCTGGCACAATTCAGTGATGAAGATATTGTAGAATTACTCGGTACTTCTGGGCAGAACATGCAGCTCTTATGAACAATTAAGAAGAAAATGTTAATAACATTATTAATTTAGTAGTATGATTATTATAACAAGGTATTATTTAATGTTGACATCACTACCACTGCCACTATAAAAATACGTTAAAACTATTCTTAAACTTTATAACCATAGTAACATTTACACAACTAGTTGAAACAGACATTATATCCATTCTCTGATTTTTATGGCCTTTAACCCAAAACTTATTGTTCTGTTTGATCAACAGAACAATTGAAAATACTTAAAACTATTGATTGCAGGATGAGATATATTGGTGTGTAAATATAAATGGGAAAAAATATCCCTTCAGAAAATAAGGGTATAGATTTTTTTTTTGTAAAACAAATTAACTTTTTGATGAATTGGGGAACAAATATAAAATAAATCATCAGTTTCATATAGGAAAATTTCTTAAATTGATCTGGTCTGAACATGTCTAAATTAAAGGGAATTGACCTTTGCGGAGGCCCTGCTGTATAACAGAAATTGCACCTAACTAGTTATTTGTCTATTTCATAGAATCTTTTTGTTGAGTTCAATTTTGGTGAGCATTTGTGTATAATTTACAGCTCTAAGACATTGTCCTAAGGTTAATTATAGCTACAGTTTTACACAGATAAAATAATTTCATTTTTTATTTAGTTATAAATAGACTGAGCTTAGTTGGCATTAGTCCTTAGCACTTAAATAATTTTATGTCAAGCTAAAGACTTTAAAAATACTATAGTACTATATTTTTTCTTCGCCTGAAGTGTGTGCATAGTAGAAGATGACAGATACATTTTTTAGATCACCTTTCCTGAATCTGTTTAGCTTTAGACCGAAGTGAGTTAAAAAGAAGGGATGCTAGCCATTTACAAATAGGATTAAGTTGTCTAAACATGGAGCAGTGAGTAGGAAGGGCAAATTGCACAGTTTTCATAAAAACTTGACTTCTATTTCTATAAACATGGCAAGAATCAAAATTTTGCTAATTAATGTAAAGAAAGCCATCTGAAACTTGTGATAATGTTTCTAATATAGTAAAGTTCTGATCTATTTATTTGTAGTTCTCCATGATAAACATACTTACTTTTAAATGATGCCATGACTAAAATTAAATTCACTTGAGTGTGATTAACTCCTTCAACAGAGGATTATTGTGACAGTATGAGTACTCTCAAAGCTTGGCCAGACACATTGTATATGTTACCTTATTTTTTAAAAAAACCTATTTCAGTTAGGTACATATTGCATCTTTAAAGGTCACATGTTTATCTCTTCTGCTATGTTGCTGAGGCCATAAATCTTCATCTGCAATGTGGTGAATGATTCTTTACATTTTCTCCTTCAGGTTTAAATAAGTACTTCGATCTTCCCAATCCTTAGCTCACAGATCACAACCTTCCTCTTAGCCACCCTGTCTGGAATTTAACATTTATTTCTTTTCTGTAAATTTTAACTTCTTGGTCTTTTTCCTCATCAACCATTTCTTGGTCAAAACTGACTACAAATTGGCTTTAGCTGTCACCACTTGATTGAAGTAATTTATGAAGCCCTGCAATGCCCTCCTAGTAGGTATTTTTCATCCTTATCCTCTTCTTTGAAGCCTTTGAAACTCATAAAAATGTAACCCTTCCAGATGTTCTATACTTTTTCAATCTTTGTGACATCATGTTCCATGCTTTGGCTCTCCAATTGCGCCTTCTTGTTCTTCTTTGCTGTCTCTTATTTTTCTACTCGTAGGGTAACAAATCATTCCATTTTCTGGAGACTAGTCCAGGTTTAGCACTGAAAGTCCCTGTCCCAAGAAACCTCTTAGTTCTGGACAAACCAAGAAGATCAGGCACTGAAAACTTTGTCCTGAAATGTTAGCATTATAGGCTTTTGTTCTTAGTTCTCACATTTTTTCTTTACTCCAGAAGAATTTTTGCCTCCTACAAAGATGTTAGCTATTTGCTATGTATCTCTGACCTTATGTCTGTGACCATAGGTTCTCTATGGAACCCCAGATGCTGTTTCTGTAATGAGGACATGGTTCTGGGCTGGGCTCCTAGAGACCTTACCCAAAGGACGCAAAAACACTAATCCAAAAGGACACATGCACCTGTATGTTTATTGCAGCACTGTTTACAATAGTTAAGGTATGGAAACAACCCAGATGTCTAAAAATAGATGATTGGATCAAGAAGATGTGGTACATATACACAATGGAATACTATTCAGCATTCAAAAATGATAAACACATGTTGATTTGCAGCGACATGGATGGAAATAGAAGGGATCATGCTCAGTGAAATAAGCCAGAAGGAAAGAGAAAAATATTGAATGGTTTCACTTATAACAGGAATATAGGGAAACCAAATAAGAAAGAGACACTCAGCTAGGGAGGGGGACGATAAGGGACAAAATGGAGTAGAAAAGGACACAAAGGACCACGATGATGGGTCATGGGTGAATTGGTGGTGGGTTACCCAAGGGGAATACAAAATGTAAAAAATATAAATAACAAACAAACGAAAAAGGTAACATAAAAAAAAAAATTCAAGCCTTACCAGCTATTGAGTATGGAGCCTTCATTGAATACTTAACCTTTCCACATCATAGTTGACTAACTGGTGAATGGGGAAAAATGCTCAATTTATAGTGTTGTAAAGCAGTGTTATTTCAATAACAGGGAGTTTTATGGGGATTAAAGGTTAACATTTTAAAGTTCTCAGTCCAGTGCTGATATGAAGCAGGTATCTTATAAAACTGTTTTTATTTATTATTATTATTAATGCTTTATTTGAGTAGTTTTTTTCAGCATTTTCCCATTCCAGTTCTTCTGAAGATTATAAAAATACTCCCATCTGTAGGATGGCTCACTATGACAGGAATATTCAGTGTGTAAATATGTAAGAGGGAAAGAGACTGTGTCTAGGTTTGAAAAAGAGACCAGGTGATCCCAACATTCAAGCTCTTGGGAGATCATGTCTCTCCAATTCTCTTCTTCCCATGCTCTTGTTCTAGCAAATTCAAATGATACTGTTACTTACAAATGTAAATTTAAAGAACATAATTAAAAATAATCTTTTTATTGTAACCTTGCATTCCTGAGTACATTTTTTTAATTTTATGTATGTATACTTCAATAAAAACATAAAATTATATTAGTTTCTGATGTACAATAAAATTATTTAATATTTGCATATATTATAAAATGTTCACAAAATATCTACTTAACATCTGTCACCACACAAAGTCACAAATTTTTTTTTTCTTGTAATAAGGACTTTCAAGATTTATTCTCTTAGCAACTTTTAGGCATGCAATTAGTTTTACTAACTTTAGTCAACATGCTGTACTTTATATCCCCATTAATTATTTACATAAAGTGAAAAATTTGTACTTTTTGACCTCTTTCATCTTGCCCATCTTCCCATCCTCCTGCATCTGGCAACCACCAATATGTTCTTTGTATCTATGTGCTTGGTCCCTCCCTCCCTCTCTTCCTCCCTCCCTTTTCCCTCTTTTTCTTAACCTTCTGCATATAAGTTAGAACATAAGATATTTATCTTTCTATGTCTGACTTTTTAAATTTAGCATAGTGTCCTCAAGTTCCATCCATGTTGTCACAAATGCAAGATTTCATTTTTCTTTTTCAGGTTGAATACTTATTATACACATACATGTATGTGTCTATAAGCATATATATGACATTTTCTTTATCCATTTATACATCGATAGACATTATTTCTGTATCTTAGCTATTGTCAATAATGTGGAATAAACATGGGTGTGCATCTTTTTGAGTTAATATTTTTGTTTTCTTTGGATGAATGCCAAGAAGTGAGATTGCTTTGTCATATGGTAGTTCTATTTTTAATTTTTTGAGAACACTCCACAGTTTTCTATAGTGAATGCACCAATTTATATTCCCATGAATAGTGCACAAGTGTTCTCTTTTCGCCACATCCTCACCAACATTTGTTATTTCTTGCCTTTTTGATAATAGCCATTCTAACAGTATGAGGTAATATCTCATTGTGCTTTGGTTTTACATTTCCCTGATGATTAATGATGCTGAGCATCTTTTCATGTACTTATTGGCCATGTTATCTTCTTTGGAGAATCATCTATTCAGATTTTCTGCCCATTTTAAAATCAGATTTTATTTTTTGGTGTTGAGTTGTGTGAGTTCTTTGTGTATTTTGTATCTCTTACCAAATAAATGATTTGCAAGTATTTTCTCCCATTCAGGAGATTGCCATTTGATTTTTTTATTTGCTGTGCAGAAGGCTTTTAGTTTGATATAGTTCAATTTGTTTTATTTTGTTGTTTGTTGCCTGGGTTTTTGGAATCAGATCCATAAAAACCATTAAGATTGACGTCCAGGTGCTCATTGCCTGTATTTTTTTTCTAGGGCTTTTATGATTTTAGGTTTTACATTGAAGTCTTTAGTCCATTTTGAGTTAAGTTTTGTGGATGGTGTAAGGTAATGGACTCATTTTAATTTTAACTTTTTTTTGCATGTGGCTGTCTGGTTTTTCCAACACCACTTATTGAAGAGACTATATCTTCCATATTGTATATTCTGGCTCCTTTGTAATAAATTAATTGACCATATGTGGGTGGGTTTATTTCTGAGTTTTCTGTTTATCTTTGTGTGTGTTTATGCAATATCATACTGTTTGATTACCATAGCTCTAGCTATTTGGGGTCTTTTGTAGTTCCATACAAATTTTAAGATTATTTGCTCTATTTCTGTGAAGAATGCTGTTGGAACCTTAATAGAGATGGCATCGAATCTGTATACTGCTTTAGGTAAAATAACTATTTTAACAATGTTGATTCTTGCAACTCATTATCATGAGAAATTTTCTATTTCCCTGATCTTCTTCAGTTCCCTTCAAGTGTCTTATAGTTCCTGGGTATAGGAACAAAGAATTTAAATGACATTTAAAAGTCACATAAATAGTGAATGACAGCTCCAAGAAAAATATTTAGGATTTTGTAGTTTAGTACATTTCCCATATAATCATGCCTTTAATTTCACAATTCATTTTATGGATGGACATAATATTTAGGTAGAAAAAAATTGGTATGGATTTTTTTGAAAATGAAAAAGGCAAAAACAGGTTAACTTTTTGATAAATTTGCTTGTGGTGTATGAGTTTGGTTTGGTTAGTTTATGGTGATTTAGTGAACACAAGAAAGCAGGAAGATGTGTCACGCTTATATGGAATTAAGGATGCTGAGTTGATGTTACTATAGAATGCAATTTTAATTTAATGCTATCTCTAAAATAAATTTTATCCCCTGTAACATAAATATGTATTTTTTAATATACAATTAAGTCCACTGCTTTAGTTGTAATAAATCAGTTTTGAAAATAAATAATTTCAGGTTCTGTATGAAATTATTAGGATAAGGACAGCCAAAGTGCTATCTCTGGGTTTTCAGATTACTTAGACATTATCTAAGTAAGACTATGCCCTTCTGGTATACAGATATCCAGCTAGGTAAAATAAAATGAATCATTGTAATTTTCGCTCTGATCCTGCTGTTGATTTTTGGAACCTCAATGTTGCTTACAGGCATTTTTGCTTTTCTTCTTGCTTTTCTGCCTGTGAACATAGCTTTTTATTTTTAAACACTGTAGAGCAAATTGATATGTGGAACGTGTGTGATTGTCAAATGTGGAACACAGAACATTTTAACCTAATGAGAGCTTTCACTTCCCAGGGTTACCTGTTTGTACTCTGTGCCAAAAAACTGTTAAGAGGTCTACAGCTGCTTTCATTTTGTCACTTCAAACAGGAAGTGCAACCCCTGCAGCAGCTGCAGAGCCTCCTGCCCTCCTCCCACCTGCTCTGCATATACTTAAGAAAGGGCTCTTTAATCTCAGGGCTTGAGGAAAAAAGTTTAAGAAAAGAAATGAGGCCACAGAATCCTGGAGTTAGTCTCAGGATCACAGCAGGTGGTGGTCAAGAAGAAGCCATGAAAAAATTAAGGCATAGGTTTCAGATTCTTTTCAAGGCTATGCGTGATTAACAAAGTACATGTGGGTTACAGCTGTCCCTTAGAGAAGATCATGTTTTTCATCTCCAGGAATGAAGGGCAGCTTTCCATCTAATGAGCTTGAAAGACTCTCTTGGCAGATTATTTTGTTATAAGCTAGATATCTCCAGTTATACTTCATTTTTTTATTCTTTCCCTAAAACCAACTCCATCCAGACAACAATTCTGAAAATTCTTCTAAAGTTTGTAATAGGAAATGAGACATTTTTTTTTTCTTTTTAACTTTATTAAATGTGGTCTTTATTAACTCTTGAGTAAGACCTTTCTCTGTGTTGCATCAATCTCAAGAAGACCTGCGGTGGTGATACCTGTCTGTCATTCTGCTTCCAAAGTAAACTCACTGGCTATTGACGCAGTGAAGAAGACAGGCAAAGGTCAATACCAAAGACAATGGCAGTAGCAGTAGCAGGGTTTTAAAAGACTTTTAAAATAATAACAACACTGGAAATTTTTAGGGATGACTGACAGGAGAAAAGTCAACCAACGGTTTTATTTCTGTCTAGACTCATTCTTGAGCCCCCACAACTATGGCATCACCAATGGTTTGCATGCCTTCCAACCTGTCATATCTAATGAGAAATTAGGGGAATTTAATTGTTTTCTTCTCAAGCTTGTTTTTTTTTTTTCTTTTGGTCTTCTGCCAGTAGATGTTTAGTGTATTTGCATCCCATACATATTATTTCCTGGAGTATCAGGTAATTAAAGTGGAGATCCAGATTTCTCTGAAACTAAAATGCTAGTTATGGTGTTCGTTATTCACTGCAAATATTATTAGCATAATTACTGTTGGAGTGCCAAGGTACATTTCCCCAACCGCTCTGGGTTCTCAAATTAACATAATAGAGAATAGCAGAAGAAAAGATCAAATTTAACTACATACATAATTACCTAGCAGTAAATTCTAAAGAAATGGGACAAACTGGTGTTCATATCATGTACTAAGCCACCTGAGGCATCAATAAGAAAGAAGGGAGTTTCACTTGACAAAGAGGTCATGACTTCATGTGACAAAATCTAAATATGTTTACCTTAAATAGGTTTCTGTGATAATATTGTGTCTGGGAATGTCTCTAAATCTAGGTAATCTGCATTCTCTAAATAATGGTAACAGCTTCTCCTGAGTTTACCTGATTACCTGAGTTCCATATACCTTGATTGATCTGAGTTCTACATACCACATATGTGTTTGGCAAAGTCTATACTGGACATATTAGAAAAAGCCTTCCTGAAAATTTTTGGGGTGAGTAACCCTATATTTCCAACAGGAACAATTTGCTAGCGAAGATATTTATTCATTTATTTATTTTCCTCCTTTTTTTGGCAATGACTCTACAGATCAAAATAATTTACTCTGATGTTCTATCAAAAAGTTAAGGAAACAAAAGAAAAAGGAAAGAAAGTCAAGCACACATTTAAATTAGCTTTTACACAGAACTTTTAGGTTGTTTGCTGTATTTTTGCGTTAAATGACAGTTCTCCAAATCCACTTATTGTAATGTTGGCTAGGAAATGCCCTTCCTCTCTGCCTTTATTTGGTTAACTCTTACTGATCCTTCAAAGTGTAACTTAAATACCACCTGTTCTGGAAAACTTTTGTTCAGTCATCACTTTGCTAACTCCCAATCTTGAATAAAGTTTGCCCTCGGTGTGCTTGTAAAGTATACAGTATTGCATCCTGTGATAACCTGTATTCAAATTGTTTATCTCCTTTTCCTACCCCAGTTCTGGAATTCTTTGGTGACAAAAAGTATGTTTTACTGAATTTTTTATCCCTAGCCTATAGTAACTAGCAATTGAAGAAAAAAAGTGCTATAAATTAAAGACTCTAGGCAGATATTCAAAGTATATTTAAAGAGTGGTGTGTTATGCTAATGCTAGGTGCTCTTTCAAGTAGACTCAAAATGTGTCTCTTACTCATGTAACAGTTTGAGGTGGTGTTTGTGGTTGGTTGGACCATAGCATCTCTGTTGGTTCAGTCAGTAAGCCAGCCTGACAGAGGCTCTGTCATTTTCTGAAAGTGACTTGTAAAGACTTCATCCTCTCAGCCCCAGTTGGCCAAGATAGTGGAAGAGTTCAGAGAAGTGCTTTGAAGAACAGAGTGCACACAAGTAAGATAGTCTTCCAGCCAGACCAGAAGGAGCACACATCACTTTCCCACATATTCCACTGCTCAGAACTCAGTCACTTGGGAACACAGAACTTTTCCAGGGCTAACATTCTAGAACATGAATTTAGCAAAATGTTAACGTGACTTCTTTTCATACTAGGCCAACTATTAATTAAATTTCCATAAAACCATGCAATTGCTAGTGAATGTGTTACTTTACATCTTCAGAAATAAAGCTGTTTTTGGTCTATTATGAAATACTTTTCAAGCACTGAAGTCATAACAGAAGATAACTCAAAATATGTTTTATTTCTATAAGCTCTACCACATGTTTTACTGATCTGTTCTGGATTATGTTGTCTAATTTGTGTTGAGAGAGAGGAGGGCAAAGGATGGCAGGGGGGAGGGAGAGAAAAGGAAGGGAGGGAAGGAGAAGGGAAGAGAGAGGAGGGAAGGAGAAGAGATTGAAATTTATTAACACATCTCTTCATTAGGTAATTAGATATGAGGTGCCATCATATTCGGTACTAAGAATAAAAAATGAGTAAAACATAGTATCTGCTTTCAGGGTTCTTATAGCCTAGTGGTGTTCATATACATAGAGAACTAGGAATCAGTGTGGTAGACAAGCTTTTCTCTTCCTGTTTTTCATTTTCAATCTATTTTTTGACTTCTCCTACATTTTACAAAAGTTGAACTTCAAATTTTTTCATTTAGTGCAATTGCAGTTCTTTATGAATTTTCTCTTTATTTTCTATCAAAAAGAATATATTAATTTAAAACATAAAAAGAAAGCATTGTTACTTATCTTATACTACCTTTGTTATAATGCTTTTCTTATATCACAAGAGAATAGCTCTTAGAAAAACTTTCTAAACATATATTTTTTCTATTTCAATTTCATTATAGTAGGTAAAAAAACCAAACATCAAAAACTTGCTTCAAACAGGTTATGCAAAAGAATAACTGAAACATTTCCCCCCCAAATGAATTCATATAAAATAAATTCAAATCACATAATGTAAAATGATTCATTACAATAAAAATGCTGATAATGAAATAAATGTCCACTAGATATTTTATGTGGTTGTCTCATTGAAATGACAAGTTTCTTGAGGATTAAAATCAACATTTTCTCTTTGCAACTTTCATCACAGTATGTCTCATAGTTACTGATTATTAGACCATGTATTCTCTTGTGAGATATATGCTGCCAATAGTTTTGCTTTCTACTACTTGTTTGCATTTTCAAAACTCCTGTTAATAAGTACAATTTAGTATTTATCAGATAGATATGTTAACTATTCAAAAATGTCTTTTGGAAAACATGGCAAATTTGAATAATCTCTCAGATGGTTCTCAGATAGTCAAAAATAATACATTGCAAGAATAACTATCAAAATATTAGACAAATCATTTAAAATATACTAAAGGCAATATGCATATAAAATAAGTAAACTACTCGAGACTCACTAAAATGGAGAGAAAAAAGAAAGTTAAGCTTTGCAAAGGGACTGTGAGTCACAAGTTCCAAACTTCATCAGATCTAAAAAACAAAACAAGAAAATGAAAAAGAAAGAAACCAGATGCACATTTGGGGCCCATCTATGGAAAGTATTATATCTTGTATACTTTCAAACAAAGCTACTAGAATAACAAAATGGTCATTCTCACAGTGAAAGTGAGAAGTTACAGAATTGCTTAAGAAAAGTACTTCATTTTAAAACCATAAGCCAGGGTGGTACTTTTGCTGTTATCCCTCTGACTCTAAGTAGCTTCAATAGGATGCCCTTGTGCAAGTTGCATTTAGCCAGATCAAGTCAACCAGATTGATAGACGTGGACACCAACCTAACAGAAAAATGTACACAACTGAAGTGTTAGTGAATTACAAGGAAAGTATTGGCACAAATCCTCAGGTTTGAATAGGCCATTATAAATGTGTGAGTTAGAACTGTCTGATGACCATTTTGAGGGGTGTTGCTGTTGGTATTCTCCCTCTCCCCCTGCCTCCATTCTGCCGTCTCCTCCCTCCCTCCCCATCTCCCTTACCCCTTTCTCCCACTTTCTCTACCTTTCTAGTTACCTGTCTCTCTATGTATCATCTATCTCAGCTTAGTTGAAGTATAATTTACATACATATTTTAAATGCACAGTTGGCTGAATTTGTTGTGTAACCATCACCAAACTCATTCCCTGAAGTGTTCTCGTGTATCTCTGTAGTTGTGCCCCACACACCCTTCCCCACCCTAAACTGCTTGGCCACAGACAACTATTGATCTGTTCTTGTTGTTTCATTTTTTTTTTCAGAAATGAAATAATAATAAATGAATAATAAATGAATAAGTGAAATTATATAGTATATAATTTTTTGAGTTTGACTTTGCTTTAGAATAATGATTGTGAGACTCATCCACGTGTTGTATACATAAATACTGTTTTTTATTAAGTAGTATTATATATGAATATATCACAAATTATGTATCTGTTCACCAATAGGTGCGGATTAGGATTATTTCTAGTTTCAGATATTATGAATAATGCTGCAACAAACATTTGTGTATAAAAAATATTTTCATTTGTGTTGGATAAATACCCAGGAGTAGAAGTGTTAGCTCTAAGACAATTATATATAAACCTTTGGAAGGTACTGCCATACTAATTTTCCAAAATTGGCACTACCATTTTCCATTCCTACTAACAATGTTATAGTAGCTCCTTATCCTCACCAACACTTTATAGGGCCAGTCTTTTAATTCTAGCTATTTTAGGTGATGTGTAGTGATTATGGTTTTTAACTTGAATTTCTCTGATTTTAACATTGAGCCTCTTTTCATGTGCTTAGTTTACCTCTGTATATAATCTGCTCAGATCTTTTAACTGTTTTGTAACTAGGTTGGTTATCTCACAGTTGTGTTGTGTTATTTGTACAAGTATATATACAAGCCCATTTTCAGATAAATGTTTTGCAAACACTTTCTCCCGCTTTGCTATTACTTTTTCTTTTCTTAATTATGTCTTTCAAAGAAAAAGGTTAAAATTTTAATGTTAAAAACAAAGTTTCATAATTTTTGATACTAGTATAATTATTTTTTCAAATTTCAAATTCCAATTGTTTATTAATAGTATGTAGGAATTCATGCTTTTCTGCATATTCACCTTTATCTTGCTAACTTACTACATTAGCTTACTTACAGTTATGGGTATTTTATCAGATTTCCTACATAGATGCCCTGTTGCCTGTAAGATAAATATTGTTTTACATTTTTTTAGTATGCAAATTCCTCTTGTTTCTTTTTCTGATTTTATTGTTCTAGTGAAATGTTGCACAGAAAAGGCCAGAGTAAGTAGCATTGTCTTATTATGATCTATGGAGCTGTCATTCAGGCTTCACCACAAAATATCATATCAGTGCAGGTCTTTTTAGATAGCTGTTTTATGTTGAAGTTCTCTTTTTTCCTAGTTTGTTGAGAGTTTTACTTATTTTATTCTTGCAAAGAAATATTGGATTTTGTCAAATGCTTTTTCTGTATCTATTGATACAGTAATCTGGTACTTCTTTTTCATGAATAATTGCTGAACAACTTGGCATTTCTAGGATAAACCTCAATTGGTGATGCTGTGTTGTGTAACATATATTTCTGAATTGACTCTGCTAATTTTGTTAAGGATTTTTGCATTTGCATTCATGAGGAAAATTTATAATTTTCTTCTTTTTCTTTTGTAATGTCTTTCTCTGTTTTTGGTATCAGAGTAAAGCTGACATCATAGAATAATTAGGGAAGTATTTCCTTCTTTTCAATTTCAATTAGAAAGTGAGCAGACAACATGAATAGACATTTTTCTAAAACATGCAAATGGCTAATAGACACTTGAAAAGATGTTGAACATAACTAATTATCAGAGAAATACAAATCCAAGCTACATGAAATATCACCTCACATTTTTTAGAATGGCTCTTAGAATCTTTAAATATCATCTCTTACCACTTAGAAAGACATGTTTTAGCAAGTTTTGATAAGGATGTGGATTAAAGGGAAACTATCTACAGTTTGTGAGAATATACATTGATTCAGTCATTATGGAAAATAACATGACGATTCCTCAAAAATTATAATTAAAATTATATAATCAAGCAATGCTACTTGGTTAATATCTGAAGAGAGTGAAATCAATATCTTGGGGAAAATGTCTGCCTTCTCTAGGTTTATTGCAATATTCAATAATCTAGACAACTGATTAGATTGAATAATCTAGAAAAACTAATAGAAACTAATAGAACTAGTAGAAACAGAAAGTAGAGTGATGGTGACTGGGTTCTAGAGAGTAAAGGAAATGGAAGGTGTTTGTCAAAGTATATAAACTTCTAGTTATGAGTAAGTTCTGAAGACATAATGTATAGCATGGTGACTATAGTTAGCAATACTATATAAACTTGAAAGTTGCTAAGATAGTAAATATTAGATCTTATACTTGCCATCATTAAAAATGGTAATTACATGGGGTGATGGGGTGATGGATTTGAATGGTTACACTATTGCGGTAATTGTTTCATATATATAATATATATATATATATATATATATATATATATATATATAACATTGTGTAAGTTTAAGGTAAGGATTTGGCACCGTGCATGTGTGTGTACATGTGCCAAATCCTTACCTTAAACTTATACAACGTTATCTGTCAGTTTTATCTCAATAAAGTTGAAAAATAAGGTTTTCATTTCTCTCCAGAGTGCTGGTTTTGTGAGAAAAATAAACCACCATTGTTTTAAGTTACTTTTTCCTCAAACTTTAATGTGAGTAAGAATCACTTGAGGGAACTTGCTAAAATGATAATTGGATACAGTAGCAGGTAGACCTGAGGCAGCATTTCTAACAAGGGTTTTGATGATTCTGATGGTATGGCTTTATGGACCCTTTGTTGTATAGAAAAGGATTAAGCCATTTGATCAGGAATATTCATAACTAAAATATTCTGAGTGATTCCCCACAACTTGATAATGAGAACCACTAAATTAATGCTAGCAAAAAAAGTTTCTGGCAAAGAACAACAATAAGTTTTAAGGAATTTGGTGACAGAATGTAGAGTTTAATGTATTTAGCTATGGTTATATACAGCAGTGTACTGGCAATTGTTCAACTGGATCTATGGAGAGAAAATGGCCTGGATTAAAACAAAACAAAACTGACTCTCCAGGGGAAATAAGTGATGCCAATTTTCTTCATATAAATATTTCCACTATGTCTGATTTCAAACTATTAATGTGACATCAGTGAATGTGGTATTGGGAAGAGTTGCACAGTTGTCTCTTGTGGTATGGTACCAGTCAGCTCTGCTACACCACTAGATCCATAATCCATATCCTATTACACTAACCAATTCCATATGAAGGAGAGCTCTGATTAAAAAACATTCTTTCCTCTGATTATAAAATGACATATGTTTATAGGAGTAATAAATGAATATAAAGAAGAAAACAAAACAACCCAGAAACCTTTCAGATAATTTACCTTTAACTTTTGGGTAAGTATTATTCAAAGTTAGAGTTCTTCATTATAATAGATGCTGATTGTAAATTAATTAAGAAGGAAAGGAACACAATAAGTGAATGCCTCATTTTGCTTAGCATAATCACCATTCATGTTGTCACAAGTGGGAAGTTTTCATCATTTAAAAAAATAGCTGAGTGGTATTGTGTACATATACCACATCTTCTTTATCCAATTATTTATCATTGGACACTTATTTACATAACTGGCAACTGTGAATAATGATATAATGAACATAGCAATGTATATATCTTTTCAAATTAGTATTTTCATGTTCTTCAGATAGATACCTAGAAGTGGAATTGGCAATTCTATTAATTTTTTGAGGACCGTCATACTGTTTTCTGTATGCCAATTTATATTCCCACCAACATTGTATGAGAGGTTCTTTTCTCTACACACTTGCCAATACTTGCTGTGTGTTGTCCTTTTGATATAAGCTGTTCTCACAGGTGTAAAGTAAGGTAATATCTGATAATGGTTTTGTTTTGCATTTTTCTGATGATAGTAGATAATGAGCAATTTTTTCTCATGCCTGTTAGGCAACAGTATGTCTTTTTGGGGAAGTGTCTATTCAAATCTTCTGTACATTTTTTTGATTGCATGAAATTCTGTATATGTTTTGAATTTTTATTTATTTATTTATTTATTTATTTATTTATTTATTTATTTATTCATACAAGCTGGGGTACAGGCCAGAGGTGTGGGGCGGCGAGAGGGTTCACCAGAGACAGAGCGGGTAGCAGAACAGGCAGATCAGAAATACACTGCTGAGGGGAGCAGCGGGCAAGGCAGGCAAGGCAGGAGAGGTGTGCCGCGCCATGTGGGATTCTCCCCGGCCGGGAGTCAAACTTGCATCGCTGCTGCCAACAGCTCCACAGTGCGGCGCTCAACCGCTGCGCCACTGGGGAGGCCCTATGTTTTGAATATTAAACCCTTGTCAGATGTGTGAGTTGCAAATATTTTCTACTAATCATTAGGTTGCCATCTTAGTTTTGTGAGTTTCTTTCACTGTATAAAATTCTTTTAGTTTGTATTTGTTTTTGTTTCCTTTATTGTTTAAGTAAAATCCTCAAAGATATCTATCAGGCTAATATCAAGTAGAATAAAACCTGTATTTTCTCCTAAGGACTTAACATTTGGGTTCATGCATTCAAGTCTATAATTAATTTTGCATTGATTTTTGTGTATAGTATAAGGTAGTAGTCTAGTTTCATTCTTTTGCATGTAGCTATCCAGTTTTCCCGTGACTTTTGTTGAAGACTTTCTTTGCTCCACTGTGTGTTCTTGTCTCCTCTGCCATGTATGAACTACACATATATGTGTTGCTTTATTTCTGGACTTTCAATTCTTTTGCATTGATTCCGATCTCTCTCTCTCTACACACACACATACACACACACCCCATTGGTTTATATATAACATATGTATAAGATTGATTTTATGTAACATATGCATGCATATATATATATACACACACACACATACACACATATATACACACACACACAAGACATTTGTTTACAACACTATATATGGTTTAAAATTATAGGATCACATCTTTTCAGATGTAATTTTTATTTTAATATAGTACTGTTTTGATTACTGTAGCTTTGTAGTATAGTATGCAGTCAGGCAGTATGATACATCTAGTGTTTTTCTTTTTTCTCATAATAGGTTGTGATATTTGAAGTCTTATAGTTTCATACAAATTTCAGTATTATTTATTATATTTAACTTGAGAATTACCATTGAAATGTTGATAGGGATTGCATTGAATCTGTATTGTTTTAGGTAAGATGGCCATTTCAGTAATTTTAATCCTTCCAGTCCATGAGCATGAAATGTCTTTACATTTTTTTGTGTGCTCTTATTTTTATTTTCAACAGTGTCTTATAGTTTTCAGTATACAGGCATTTCATCTTGTTTGTTAAGTTTATTCCTAGTTATTTCATCCTTTTTGATATTATTACAAATGGATTGTTTTATTAAGAATTCAAGGTAATTTAAAAGGATATTGGAACTACTAAGTTGAGTATTATTGAAATATACATAAATGACCCAAAATTTAAATAAAAACTTTTATTTTCAGAGAGAATGAAATTTCAGAGAAGCTAGTAACAATAGTTTATCAATTTCTTTAATTCACTACCATATTAAAAAATGGAATATTTTTAGAATACTTATAAATTATTATTAACATTAAATTTCTGGAAAGATAAAATGAAGAAGCTGTTGTAGCAAAGATTAAGACATTAAAAGTTTTTACTCTGTTAATTCTGCAAGTCAGTTTTGGTGACATACAGAAGTACACAGAATCTGATCCCCCATCTAGCTACTATGCATGGATGGGACTGGTACTAACTGATTGGTGTGGCATGAAAAACGAATTCTGGACTCTATATGCCCGTCCCCTTGTATGCAAACTGATGACCTTAAATGTGTTCTATTTTATTACTGAAAGTGGCAATGGCCCACCATCTGTGGGGCGTGTGTTCTGAGAATTTTCTGACAGTGAGAATGAATTTACAATGATTCAGTCACTTCTCTTGCCAAGAGCCCACTTATGTTCAACAGATTAGCCAGGCTTAGGGGCTGCTGGCTACAGACATAGATCAGGAAAAACAAAACAAAACAAAAAACACCTAACTGCTTTAACTGGATTTATACCTTTCCCTCCATCCTGGTATTAAGCCAGTCACAGACTTCAGAAATATAGTACTTGGTCACAATAATAGAGGCTATGGGGGTTGAGGGGAATCTTCAACTATGGCCATGCAGGTATACCATGCTTATGTCAGAGTTGGTCTTCCTAACATAACTTCTTCGAGTAGAAAGATACAACATATGAGATCATAATGTTAAAGTATTTTAAGTCTCTGGAACTATTCAGAGCATTAATCATGGCTGTAAGGCTATCAACAAAGCATATGCTTTTGGAAGAGTGAGGGGAAAACACTTAAGAATTTTTTTAGAAGATAATTAAAGAAATTATTTAGAAAAGGCATATATAATATACACAGATGAACACATGCTAACTGATATGTGCATGCACTAAATATTTAACTGAAAGTAACAGCTATGTATGTTAACTTTCCACAACTCTATGCCAGAAGTATATCTCAGTAATTGATATTATTAACCATTGATAGTCAATGTGTAAAATAAATAAGAAAAATGCAAAATTTGGGAACTATTACAATTAGTTCATTTATAATAAGCTCTCAGTTATAAAAAATTAAAAAAAATAAGCTCATGGAGCTAACATAAAAGCCTGCTGCTCTCAGATTTACTTTTGTTCCATGTAGTTTCTACAAGACATTCTTCTCTCCAACTCTTATTTTTCTGTGTACTATAGGGTAATACTGTAGGATACTGCTGAAGGAGAAGAAATTTTCTATTTGTTATGTTCATATAGTTAAATCTCTTAGAAGATTTTATATAATGCCTAGGAAGGAAGGACCACTGAATCAAAAGTTGGAGTCACTGAAAAATATTTTTGTTTTGAAACCTTTATATTTTTCTTAAAACAGTTAAAAACCAACAAGAAAAATTTAAAAGCAAATAGAAAAGACATTATTTTTAAAACAATGAATGTTAAATGGCCAGCTGACTTCTTAAATAAAATTATGGAGGCAAGAAACACTAGGTTTGAAAACTAAAGTGTTGAATGATGAGCTAGGTAAGAAGGGAGGGAATTACCTTCTACCAATAGTACTAGATTATTTATGGAATCAAGACACACTTTGAAATCTGTGTGGAGGACCAAGATTCCAAAGAAAAGATATAGCTACCTTTCACAATTTCTTTATCTGCAAAAAATATATTCAAGAATGAAAGCACAATAACCCAGTTCTGTACAGACAAAAATGGTAACAACATATCATCAACTGAGCTAAAGTATATTATAATTGCTGTCTACCTCTGGCAGATATGAAATAGTTGTCATTGAGACCACACCGGAAAACTTATTCATAGCTGTATAAAAAACTCCTGCTTATGATTTGATATATTGCTGAAAACACTATTATAAGTCAGTGTCTGCATTTTGGAAGAAAACCGTGATACAACAGTGGAACACTTTATAAAAACTGTTTCTTCACTAACATTCTTGATGATGCCAAGGACAAAAGTTTGTGGAAAATATGAATATTGATGATTGGGTTAAAAAATGATTCACCTGGAGCAGGAAATATATCATCTGTAGAATATTTTACTGCCAGAAAATAAGGAAGTGCTAAAAAATAAAAGCCCCCAGAGATGTGGGTATATCCAGAGATCCTGGGGTCAACTGAAGAAATCCCAATGGCCAAAAGTGGTGCAGCTTGAGCAAAAACATAAGATAAGAATTTTATTATAACCCAAGGTATAAGATAAATATCCATGCTTCCATACTGATACAAATAAGTAATTGTATAAATAAATAAATAAATGAGAAAGAGATAAATCTTCCCTACTGAAGGATTTCAAATAATTTATGGTGGTATTCACCCTCAGGGAAGTGGTGGTTATCTTAATTGTGTGGAGTGCATTGTGACTTCTTTCAAAGAATATGGTAGCTAACTTTACAGTGAAGAAACCTGACAAACATGACTTCATCTAGGTGTTCAAGATCGATATCAACAGTGATGTCATCTTGATGGTATTTATTTTTAATATAACATTATACTTTTTTTACAGAACCCATTTCCTCAAGCTAGTCATGAGAGAAACAAAACATCCTAATTGGGGACCCTTCTGCAAAATACCTGACCAGTAGGTCTCCAAATTATTAGTGTTATCAAAAGCAAGGAAAGTTTGAGAAATTGCCACACTCAAGAAGAGATTAAAAAAAATAACTAAATGTAATGTTGTATACTGGATGGTGACTGGTGTATAAAAAGTACATTAGGTAAAAATTAAGAAAATATGAATGATATGGACTTTAATAATTTATCAATTAGTTCATTCATTGTGACATATACCATGTTAATCCAAGATATCAGTAACAGGAGAAACTTGTTTGGGCTATATCAGAACTCTGTACTATATTTGTTATTTATCTGTCAATCTAAAACTATTCTAAAACAAGCTATTCTAAAAAGAGCTTATTTAAAAAAATGATTCAGATATGTTTGGCTAAGACTGTAAAGATGTTTAAAAGCAATTTAATGCATTTTAATTATATTTTATATGTATTTTAGCATATATAATAAAACTCATGTTTAAATAAATCTAAAAAACTTTAAAACATATTCATTAGAAAGAACAACATAATGAACTCAAATGTATCTGTTATCTAGCTTCCAAGTTACCATTCCAAGTTCCTGCCTTTTTATCTTAATTATCCCTACTTTATATATTTTTTGGTTGGCTATTCAAAATCAAATGGGAGATAAGTCACTCTTGGACTTTTTCATTGTGCATCTCTAAAATATAAGGTATTAAACCCATAACCACCACAGTACTATTTCACTCACTAGTATTAATAATAAATTTTTATTTTTTATTATTATTTAAAAAAAAATATTTATTTATTTATTCATACAAGCTGGGGTACAGACCAGAGGCGTGGGGCGGCGAGAGGGTTCACCAGAAGCAGTGGGGAGCCGAACAGGCAGAGCGACGGAAACACACTGCTGAGGGGAGCAGCGGGCGAGGCAGGAGATATCTGCTGGCCCATGTGAGAATCTGGTCTTGGAACTCACGTTGCCATAGGGGACGGCTCCACGGGGAGGCCCAATAATAAATTTTTAATAGAATTGACTAACCCATCCATATTCAGTATTCCTTTGGTTGCCTGAAAAATTAATTTTTACAGTTGGTTTGTTGAAATTGGGTTTCAGCAAGATCCACACATTGCATTTAATTAATCTATTTCCAGTTTCTCTTAATCTATAATTTGTCCTTTCTTTATGCTACTTTTGATTAAATAAATAGGATTGTTTTGTTTAAATAAATTGAGTTTCTTATGGTTTGAATTTTGCTGATTATATCTTCATAGTTTCACTTAACATGTTCTAAAATAACTCTTTTGTAAAGTATAAAATATCCAAATTATAAAAAATTATAGTTAAACCTATTTTATGGATTATATATACATTATATATTATACACACACACAAAAATGTTGTCTCTTACAATATCTCAATCATCAAGATCTAATGAAATAGAGTTAAAGTCAGAAAATTCTTTTGTGTGTTTCCTCTCAGTACACATCAATGATTAGGTATGTATTTCTGAGTCTACTTTTCATTCTAAAAGCCCATGGATTTTCACATATGATGAAAATATTCTATAAACACTAAACTAGAGGGAATAGATTTAAGTAACTTCTTTGTCCACCTTAATTCTTTGCATGTCTTTCAGACAATCCAATGTCACAATATTAGAGCCTAATAAAGATTTTACGAAATATTTTATGACAGATTGATAAACCTAAACAGAAGTCCATGAGTAGTTCTTCTGTCCCTATCCAAGTTCTTCTTCAGCTCTGTCTTCTCTATTGAAACTCATCCTATGGAGACTCTAGAAAATTTTATCTTTCTCTGTTTCTTATAATTCTCAGATATTTCCATCTCTGTATTTTTCTTAAGCAAAGTTGTCACCCCTTGTTGTCTTTGCATCCTTATACTCACCACAGTGATCATCAAACAAGCTACTCCCCTTAGAAGGTCAGGGTAGTGACAAGTGGGAAATAGGTTTTCTTCATCATAACAAATAATATTTTGTACTTACATTTATACTGAATTCATTCACTTATGAACCACCTACTGCTTATCGCCAGAAATTAGACTGGATGCTGTAAATGAAGACTAACAATATCAACCTCCTTTTCCTTGGTGTATTTACAGTTAAATTATTTACATGCATCAGTAAAATACCAATATATGTTCAAAATGAAAGTCAGTATGGAGTGATTTTAAAATTTGATGACACTATTCACAGTTCAATCTACTTTTTCAACTCTGTGGAGCATTTGTATATTCCCTTAGGATTTCTGGGTGACAGCAGCTGTAAGTGAAGCCAGCATACTCCTGCCAGGATTTCATCAGGAGTAGCAAGCTGGCTCTGTGTCCCAGTCTGCACTCAGAGCCAGGATGAGAAAACTTTGCCACAGGAAATGAGATAATGCATCCACAAACTCTTCTCAGGAAAATACGTTACCCTAAGTTATGTATTTATGGGCCAGACATTTTAACAGATACACAGCAGTTATACTCAGTTTTTCTTCTTTAGCATTACTGATTCACAATTATGATCAAGACTTAATCATGTTAAGTATACTTCTGGGTGAAACAAAAGAAATTTTTCCAGTATTCTAGGTAAAACCTCCCAAATAACATTTTTCTATTAAAAAAAACACGACAGCTAGATGGCACTAGGGTGTACTAGGGTGCTATATAGTTAGCTGACATAGGTGGATTTTAATCTTGATTTTGGCACTTAAGAGCTACATGACCTTGAGCTAATTCCTTTGCCCTTTCTATTAAGTGGATAAAGGGTGTCTCTCCAATTCCTAGGAATTTTGAGGGGCTTCAATTACATTATATGAATGAAAAGACTTCTGGAATAGAAAGCACATGCAGAGACTTGGTTAGTATACTGTGAGCAAACTTCTGCTTTGAACTGTGATGCTCTCTTTTTTTAGGTTAAATTGCAGAAAACAATCACAAAACACCTCAAATGTGAAGAGGTAGTGACATCACTGCTCTGATTAAGTCAGAACTGAATTTCAATTCAAGCTGGTCAATCTGTGTATGTATGGAATAATTTCCATTCAAATGAGAATATTACACTCTCCCACCAACAGCTGTAGACATGGTTTCCTGTTTACCTTGAAATAGATGTTGTGGTTTGCTCTTAATGATTGGAGGAAGTTCCAGTTCTTACTGGAATGATCTCATTTAAACATAGAGCAGGATACGAGAAGGAACAATTAATTTGTGGTTCTGATTGATACTGAATATTTTACACACAGCTGGATAGGGCTATGTGTGTAAGAATTAATTATTTCTTTAATTTTTTCCATTCATTAGTATTTATTGAATATCTGTTTTGTCCTAGGCATTGCTTTATGGGTTAATAATAAAACAATAAACAAAGTGTAGACCTTGCTTTCAAGGATTTGATAATCTGGTTTAGAAAATAGGTAAGAAATGAGTGATTATTGTATAATGAGGTAATTACTTTTTAGAAGTTGGTGTGCTTGTTTTGATACTAGATTTTTCTCAGCCATTTACTCTGGATTAATTTTTAATGGTGATAAATAAGAATTATAGTGTTCACAAAAGTATACAATTAAAGGTCTACTTTACAACTCAGATTCATTTATTGGTTTCCCTCCTCTCTACTCATCATCAAGTACTTACTGATTTCTTCTTATGTGACAAACAGTATCTGATTCTTCCCATTTAAAGTCCTTTATAACATTCTTTCTCTTTTCTGTACTTACAAAATTTCTGCTGATAGAGAGAACATAGTACTTAGAAATAGACACATAGATTAGTTTAGCTTAAATTAATCTAAATAGTTAGACAGCAAGGCTTGAGCACTGCATGCTCACAGCTGATATTTTCTTGAGCAAAATGGAAGAAAGCCAAAGCAGCATATAGAAGTCAGCCGATAATGAGTCAACATTTAAATGTTATCAGTTGAAAAGATACAAAGGAAAGATGATTGTTTAGAACTGAAAATCCAGAAGCAACCATATCAGTGTTGACATCAAAGAAGAAAAGGACCCAAAGAGATTACAGAAAAGGACAGTGTCTGGATTACTTTGGGTTAGAGTTAATCACCAATTTTCCAATGAGGAAGAACTTGAGATTAATAGCAGAATTTACAGAATATACCATACAGATCATTGGTAGATCATTGTTTTGTAGCGATTTCATGTGAAAAATCTAGCTTTTTCTTGTAGATCAAGTTAATTTCACTATAGTTCGCATTTTGCTTACTAGTATGAAATTTAATCTAGTCCATTCGAGCTCAGACATCTTACAGTGTTTTCCTTTTCTTCAGGAAACGTTTGTGGCTAACATGTATGTGCTGGTTTGGGGAGAACTATGCCACTATGATAGAAATTTGTAGTTGAAAAACATAAATAACCACTTTATGGGAAACTTCAGGTGCTTTGACTATACTGCTTCTTGACATTTTGAGTAACTTTTTTTTAATACGAGACAGAATTGAAGGTAGTAAAAAAGCATTGGAAAGCCACTCAAGGTCTTAGAAGGAGCTTCTAATGTACAATTTCAAGGCCAACAATTGTGCAGTTTGAGGGGTTTTCTTAATCCTTACCTTCTCATTTATTTAATTTTTTATTTAAAAACTAGAGTTCTTGATTTTCTTAATGGCTACACTTAACTACATAAAGTTGTTTTTTACCTAGCTATCTGTGAACATGTTAATTATTTATGGGGGGATCCTAAAAGAAGGAGGTTGCCATAAATTGTTCAGAATACACTGAACTGTAAATATGAATCACTTAGATTCCATTCCATTTATTTGTTCTATTTATATACCACCCTACTTCTAAAGCAATTTGAAGGGGCTTATTATTGCATGAAAGTATTTTTTTTTATGAAGCCCATAATGAATACAGTGAACACAGCTGTAATTACTATTCCAGCCCTGAAAGCCACTGTGATGAAGTCATGGAATCATGATCTCTTCTAAGCTTATAATTGTGTGTGAACATATGCATGAGTTTATATTACTGCACTGGGATCCTCAGAAAGAATCACATTCTGGAAACGTTTAAGACAAAATAAGTCTTTCTGATCTGTTAATAAAGTAAACAATCTTGATTTAAAAAGAATAAATCATATGTCAGGAACAAAAATGTTAAGTTTGCGTGGGGTCACAACTTGGTGTTTTCTTCTCTTTTCAAAATGGAAAAAAACAGCTATGAGGTCTTTTGTATTGTTGAAATGTAAATAACTCACATTCCAAAAAAGTCTGTTCAGGCTAAATCAGCATCATTTTAAGATTTTTTTTTTTCCCTTCCTGAAGTTTACACTGGACTTGGAGTTTATTCTTAGAGTAAGTAGCATTTACTCTTGAGCATAATTGGGACATCAGTTGTAAGTCAACCCTGGGACACAGGGAAGAAAGAAAATGTTTTAGGGCTGTTAGACACCTAACACCCCCTTCACCAGAGGCTGTGCCTGGTGAGAAAAGGGCCTGGCCATCCAAATGTCTGTACTTGGAGATTCTGCAAAGAAGCTTTCCCATACAATGACTTATTTATACAGCAGAGTGGCAAGACGAAATTGAAACGTGAATTGATCTACCTGCTCAGGAAGCCAAACTTAAAAAAGAAAATAATTCACATGACTATTCTGACCTTTTACCTTGTCTGAGAGACCAGAAGGAATTTGGCCTTTTCTTTTACACTTTTTCTTGCTTCTGCAACTTGCCATAAGTTGTAAATTTGTCAAGAGAGTTGAAAGTGTTTTTTGATGTTAGAATTATTTAAGGCAAAATAGAGCTGAGGACCTATACTTGCTAACTTTCAAGGAAAAATCCTAAATGCAGCTAACAATTCACTTTTAAGCGAACTTAAAAGCACACACGTCACAATTTTCTTTTAATTGTGGATGAATTTTAAAATTTAAAAACTCCATTTATTAAAATGACTTATGCTGGAAAATAGAAAAAATATGAAGTAAAACAAAACCAACTACAATTTTATTATCCAAAGAATTGCCCTGTTAGCCTTTTAGTGTTTTTTTCCTGAATATATGTAACAGGCACTAAATATAAATATAATTTTCATGCATTTGACAGTTTTGTCTATGATCATGATAGTCTTAGCAGTTAATATCAGAAAGAGCCAACACATTCTGAAAATTGCTGGGTTTCTATTATAATAAAACATAAATGACATAGAGAACTACCTGGCTCTGTGACATTTAAAATTCCTCCCAGCAATGATGTGAGTGAGCTGATTTCCTTTCCAGTCAAGCCTTGAGATGAGACCTCAGCCTTGGTCAATGGCTTGACTATGACTTGATGAAAGACCATGAGCCAGAGCCATCTAGCTAAGCCACACCTGGACCCCAATGTGCAGAGACTGTGATATCGTGTTTATTACTTTAAACCACTAATTTGCTTTGGAGTAATAGATCCCTAGACACAGCATAAACTAGTTAAATGAACCTTGGTCATTACGTAAGCGCCACCTTTCAGTTTACTGTGGGACATAGGTCAAGGCACTTAACCACTTAAATGATTCTTAGTTTCCTTATTTGTAGGGTTAGACCAGATTAACGTTTCCCAGATTTCAGACATTCACTTAAGATTTTCTAATATTTCATATGTACTTACAACATCTATGATTATTTACTGAGTTCTCTGAATTGTATCCTGATGCAAATTAATTCAAGCCACTTAGGCCATTTAGCAAACATCTTTGGTGACTGTTGCTAATCTTCCAGTTGTCAAACGTTGGTAATGGATATTTTCCTCTTCCTGACAACATTTTTACTACATGGCATATTTTAATGATTGAAAATCTCAGATCAAGTTCTGTCCTGTGTGCAGATATTTACTGTAGTTCACTAAAATTGAGATTCCATCTATTATGGGATGCACAGTAATTCTATTGACCACTGAGAAAATAAGAAACACCACCAATCATAGTTTTAAAATGCCATTTTTTATTTAGACATCTAATTCCAGGCTATTAAAATGTGAGAAAAACGTATACTTTAAGTTTAAAGAAATATGGTATTAGCAATTAAGTACCAAAAAAACTCATCCACTCTTTTCAGTACCTTTTTAGTACACTGCTGTCCTAAATTCACTAGTATACTGCTGTCCTAAATACACTAGCCCAACAAGAAAAGGTGTGACAAAAGGGACATCACAACATTTTTTGTGCCAGTGTTCTGATCACAGCGCTCTTACTACAGTCATCCTGGTAATAAGTTCCAACTGCAAGGTCCTCACAAGTGGAAGACTGCAGAGTCAGCATGACTCCAGATCTTGAGTCTAGTACTGTGGATTTGTAGTGCCGATGCCAGAGGGGTAGAGTCTGTTAAGGTTTCCTAACTCATCACCTATCTTGCATGACACTCATTTAAATCAGTAAAGATTATTTCTGACTTACCATATACTTATTAAAGCAATTTAAATTTTTTTTAAATTTTGATTGAGGCACTACTCTTGGCTTATTTTAAAATATTCAGGGATTTAGCATTATAATTCCATACGTGTATGTAGCACATCATGATCATGACAAAAAGTTGTTTCTATCCACACCATACAATTGACCCCCATACTTACTTTACTCACCTATCAGTCCCCTTCCCCTCTTGTTATCAATCTATTCATGTATGTGAGTATTTTCTTTGGTTTGTTGGTTTCCAGGTTTCATTATATTCCACATATGAGTAAGCCATATGGTATTGGGACATGTTACTTTTTAAGTATATTTCTCTTTAGGTATTGTGATTTGATCAGAGCCTCAAGTGGCAGTCAGTTCTTTCTAGAGTGTAGATTACAAACTATTCAAAATACACATCCCACTGTTAATGCTAAAGCATTTAAAAATAAATGATCATATCTGCAGCATAAAAATTATTTTACCCAAGTAAAGTTATCTAGATAGGAAACTACATATCACTACTATAAATGGAAAATAGGTAACTGCTATAAATAGAAGCTGCTTATAAAAATGAACACAGTGCATCAAAACAGCAGTAGGTACCTCTGCCTAGTTAAGGTTCAAATATGACACCAGCTCTCTCTTTGCTAGAAAGGGTTAATAATTAAGATTCTATTGCTTGACCTAATCAGAAATGAGAAAACTGAAAAAGGAATCATTTCCTTCCTAAGCTATTTAAAACTCTGTGAATGTGGCAGCAGTATCTGGGTTTTATATTTTGTGAAAAACTGCATTAAACTTAAAAGTATAATATTCTTTGAAACACAACTTTTCTCATTCTTTTGTAAAGCTGTGGGGGAAAATAAGTGTCATCTCAGAAAACAGTATATAGGTCATTGGTGTCATGCATATTAGTTACTATGAATAAGTATACTTTATACTTTATTTTATTTTTCTACTGAGTTCATTAACAAATGAGACCATGATGGGCAATTATGAATTTTTCCCTCATGTTGCTTTTATTATTTATTTATAATATTTAAGTTACAGATTTTTAGGGTGTATTAAAAATGCAGGTTCTAGGCTACTGGTTTTAGAAAAAAAATGTTTTATTTGTCTGAAAGCCTTCAGGATCTAAAAATAATTTTTCTCTTTTACCTATTAATGATATAGTAGTATCTGGTAGAATTTGACTTTGAGTAGCACCTCTCTTTATTTCATGGTGGTAGGGTTCATATGCTGCATTGGATAAGTACTTCCAAATGTCCCTGCATCAGTAGTCATGTCAGCTAAGCTAAAAGAGTCCATGCTGATAACCAATAGTTTGGCTTTATGTCTTCTTTGTAACATGTTTGGAAGATTCAGTGCAGAAGAGAACTGTTCTCTCTGTAACTCTTACAGGAAAGTGAGAAAAAATGTTTCATGATTTCAGGGATTCTGGTGACTGGAATTGTCCTATGGATGTCCATCACCCCTGTTGCCAACACTGAGATGGAGGGTTCAGAAATAGACAGTTACACATTTCTTACATTTTTTACCATTTGTTTTAAAGTGTATTCTCAATTACATTTTATTTGCCTAAGTAAAAATGTTGAGAAAGATATTTATGTAAAGTCTTAGAGCAATTCTCAAATCTGTCTAGCTGAATTTCTTTCATACAATTTGAGTATGGACAAGATAGCTAAATATTGGTATTTCTGTTTCATATACTTAATATTTTATTGCATGTTAAACCTTTTGAAGTTCAATATTAAAACTAGTTTGTCTTCAATATTGTAATACCTATTTCAAGGAGTGGGATTTCTTTAGTACTTTAAATATTAATAACTAAAAGTGTGTTATATTAGGGGTAAAATAGAAGAACCCAAATCCAACTAAAAGTGAAATTAGCAGTGAATTGATAGACCTTTCTTTAATGCTTTCCAACTTCCTAGTAGCACTCCCTCATTCTCTTATTGATTTTCTATGCTTCCAAATTTCCTCTGTCAATATTCATATATTCTACATTTCACTCCCATGAGATAATATGATAGCTTAACCATCTCTGAGGTATTAGTGTCCGCAGCAACAATTTTCCTCTGAGGTCATAATGTGGTTTGACAGCTCTCTTTTATCCAACTCAGAGCGGTAACCAACATGACCCTTTTGGCACTGAGACGAGAAAGTGACAAAGAGCTTTTTGTTGTAATTTGTGAGATTTTTGGGGTTTGCATTAAACTACACCAGGCATATAGCTAAATGTGGCACAGATCTGTCTGAAAGTATAATCTTTCATTATAGTTTTTGCTCACTCTGCTAACAAAGATTTTTCAATAAAAGAATGTGTTTCTCATTGAGATACAAGAATGCCAAGTCTGAAATTTAAAATCCAAAACATACTGTGTTATCTAAGGGCAAATAAAGCTTTGGAAAATATTATCTGATGGAAAATTACTACATTGTTTTTTCCCTCATGTCCAAATATATCTTTCTTTAAACATTATCAACTAATCATTTTGTATTTTGGGAGATTAACATTTATTTGGGAAAATTTATAGACTATTAAAACAGTAATGGTAGGGACGATAAGTTTAGAAATTTATACCACGTGCCCATTTGAAAGACATTAATGTGATCACAATGATTAAATTTATAAATCCATGTTATTTCTTTGGCTTTTTTTTTCTTTTGCATTGGGGTATATAATGGATAATGTAAAATCATTGTATAATTTTAATCCTTTATAATACTGTCACAAATGTTAATGCTATGACAAATGTTTGAATTTCTAAATTCATGTATTTATCTCAGGTTTTCTTACTTTGAGATACTCAATGGGTAATCATTAAAACCAGTATAGTGTTAATCCTGTGTAAATTGTACCAATGTGGCAGCTGTGTGGTTTGATGTACAAAAGAATGGATTGAATGTGTATAGGATGTTGCGTGTATATAGTTACAGATGTTTAAGACACAGTGGATGAATTTTTAAGCAAATCTTGGCTTAAATGATGCCAGTCTTCTACTTTTACTTGTCCTGCAATGTTTATTTCTAAGTTATAGATAATTCATACACTCAAGATAGAAGACTTCACCGAAAATGAGAGCAGAAAGTGTAGGAAATGGTTAGCAACATGGATTCTATATTCAAACAGTCAGACTGTCTCCACTATTTAGTTATGGGATTCACTTAACCTCGGTATTCAGCTGTAAAACTGAGATTATCATGGATCTGATTGTGTTGATCAAATATACAAAGCAATTAACGGTGAGCTTGTTAGTAGCACTGTTCCTGTCAACTAATGCTAATCTTAGAGATTATAGTTGTCCAGCAGATGCTGGGTGTTGAGGATATGGTGGCTGGGAATGTGTTAGGTAAAATTTATGAAAATTCTAGTTGTACTGACAAATCTTATATATTTTTCTTTTTACTTAGGCTGATTCAATCTTTCAGATGTGTTTTATTATTTTAGTAAGACAAAGGTCAAGAGTGGTGATATAGAAAAAAACAATGAACACTAGAATCAGGGGATTTCATTTCTAGTCTTGGCTTTGCCACTTCTTTGAAATTATCATGGTCTTTATGAGATCTCTGACTATACTGAGTGTGGGATTGGGCCACTGACCTAGTTAGATCATCTGTATTACTCCCCTCTTCCAAGCTCCTTATCCATATCTTCCAGTGATACAAGTCTGAAATTATCTAACCCTGCGTACAGGGAGCAAGCCTCCCCTGTTAGAATCTCCCTAAATTGAGTAGCAATCTTATTTTAAATTAGTATTCTTCCCTACTGCCATCCCCATAAATTATAGCAAATTTGTGTCAAGCTGCCTGTTAAGTACTACAGAAGTGCCCTCTATCCTTTAAAAACATAGTAATGCCCTATGAGTCTTCCCATTCTTTTTAAGCACCATCCTAAATCAGATACCACAGCAGCCATTCTGAGTCAGAGACTCACAGATGGTGCTGAAATTATGCAATCTTCTAAAAGCAAGATGAAACAAAATAAAAAATATATGTATTGCTTCTCTACTCAGTCCCCAGACAAATTCTGAAAGCCATATTAAAATATACTTGTTAAACTTCCTCTTGAACATGAGTCCCTCAGGTCTCTATCTCTAGGCAGGAGAAATTCCTCGGGGAGTTTAGAACCTGCTCCTCCAAATTGTCATGAAATTCATTATTTGATCATCTCTTCCTCAGGGAGTGAGAATACAATGTTGGTTTCAGTGCGTGTATCATTTCTATCATCATATCCTAAATCCCTCTTCTGTCAGCTACTTCCCAGAGGCACTCCTTCCATATTGCTGCAGTGCATGCCGGCCTAGCAGGGCTTTATCAGGGCCCAGGCTGATATCTCATTGTCCTTGACCTTTCTCTGGGAATTTCATCTTCCCCTCCAGTCTTTCTTCTACACTCATGCTTTCTAAAGTGTTGAACAACTAATAGTATATGATTAATTCTAATACTCTAAATGGGACGGGTCATAGTCACCTACTTTCTAGGAATATATCATTCTTGCCAGTGACATTTTTGGGACACACAGTGCCTATCTGTACTTCTAATGTGGAGCTCATCCACCTTTTTCCTTTACTCATTATTTTTTTTTTCTTGTTCAGGAGGAAGAGGTGGTAGAGTAAATAGCTTCTAATGGCCTGTTATAGCTTATCAACTAGTAGCTTATTAAAGCTTGCTGGGCTGTCAAAACCATTTAATGGATGATCTTTTGTATGATCATGATATTCTTTGTGAGAATTGGTTACTTTTATAGCAATTTCCAGGCCCATGATATTATTTTTCTTTCTAAAAGAAAGCAACTGAAAGCAGGGCTTGGGAGAGTATAATGTTGTTTCTTAATCAGAGAAAACTCCCAGAGGCAGTTCTGTTTACTAATACCTGGATTCCCCAGTTGCAGTAAATTTAGCATTTGGCCCAGTTTGTCCTTGCTCTTTGCTTCTAGTGTCGACTCTCAACAAGTGACACTCCCAAACAGATGTTCTGGCTCTGCACTGATTCCCACCTAGCAGCTTTTGGCTGTTGCCTCACTTGTTTCTCAGTGCAAATTTCTCCTGGGGGCAGAGGAAGGACAGATTCCACCACTAGGGAAGGCCTTTTTTTGACCTTTGCTGTTGTTATTTCCTGCTTAAGCACCATGTGATTTTTTTTTTTTTTTTTTTTTTTGCTGCTATCATTTCCCCACCTCCCATTTCAGAGACAGGGACCCACCTCTTCTAGAAGGCAAAAGGTTTTTCTTTTGCTACTCAGAATCAGAGATCACATTTTATTAATCCCTAGATCTTCAGTGTGCAATAGTAAATAATATAGTGAGTTAAATAAGTTAGAAAAAGTGCCAGTGTCGCTAAATGCACATTTTAGAAATCACCCCATTCCCTAAGAATCACAAAGAAAGGACTTTCCTTAATCCATTCATTTCCTTACTCCCATGTTCATATTACACAGTCTACTTTTAGTTATCTTCACTAATGGATGAGAACAGAAAGCATAAATTCATTAATATGCAATTGAATCCCCAACCCACATGACTTTGGAATGCAATCTGGATTCACAGGCAGATTCATGTGTCTAAAGCCTGGGGGAGACATTACTAATAAATCAAGAGTGTGGACATCTTCCAGTTTAGGAGGAACTGGGGATATCTCCAAATCCTTCCTCTAGTCCCCTGCTCCCCACCCCTCTTGCCTGCCATGCTATACACGAACATCTTGGTCTCATACTGTAGCAAAGAATGAGTAGAAGTGCCTCCTCAGACTTTTCCTGGAAAAGAGAGGTATCAAATGTCTGGTATTAAAGGGCCTCTTTTCATAGTATGTTCACAATAATTAAATTCAAACTCCCCTCAGACTATCAATGCATATATTGATTATACTATCTGCTAGCGATGTTGAGGAGATAAAGATAGAATCCAAGCTTAATTGTTCAAAGAACAATTGCCTGAAAAGCAGTAATAATAGTCATCTGCTTGACACAGACAATAAAAGCTATAGGCCTTCAAAAGAGGGATAAATAATTTCATTTGGGGGCAAAGAGGAGAAACTAGTGGCTAAGGCAAATTTACCTGGGGATGGTGGAAAGATTTGCACTAGTAGAGTGAGTTAGGGGCATTCCAGATTGAGGGTCTAAACAAAGGTGTACAGGCAAGACATAACCATTTGGACCAAGAGGAGAGGACAACATACATGAAAGGAGTGACATAAGTAAGGAAAATAGCATAGTGGTTTTAAAATATGTTTAACTGTGTTGAAAGAGCAAGGGTGTAATATGCCAGAATCTTTTAAAATGGAAGGAATTTATAACTGGTGTCAGAGAAAAAACATCTAGCAAGCCCTTTCAGTAACAGAAAAATAAGTAGTAAAAACTTCTTGAATAAAATGGCAGCTAGGGTCATCTTCATGTGAATGGAAACTGTGGGGTCCCACACAGGATCCTCCTCTACTAGAAGGGTACAGTGTTTGATTTACTGCTGTTATTGTTGTCTTGAAATTCTTGTTTTTGATTAAGAGACTTACCATTTTGTACTAGGCCCTGTAGATAGCTAATTCTGCTCTTTAATAGTGGAAATTAATTAAAGGAACATGAACAAGGGCAAGAGAAGGGAAGGAGGGAAGTAAAAGGTGATCAGAGTATAAGAATCTACAGGGTCATATATGGGAAGTCTCTCTACACAGGCACTGCAGGAGGAACAAGATTGGGGCCCATGGTGTGCAGGAAGGTGAAGGAAGTGATAAATTAGAAGCTAGGTAGACTGCTGGGAAGGCACATATTCTAGTATCAGGGGCAGTGAAAAATGGTGAATTAAAAATCAAGCCACAGGATAGACTATCTGTAGACAAAGAAGAGAGGGATTAGATTTGAGAGATCTAAATAATATTGAATCCATAGGGTAGGCCCTCTTGTGAAGGGAGGAGAAATCCCTCTCCTGCAAGAAGATATCTTCAAGGTTAGTCATGGTGGAGAGGCTGGTTCAAGACAGGAACTGAAAAACAGGCCTTCAAAAGGGAAGGGAGCAGCCACTTTTCTTTGTGATCCATGTTTTGAGTCCAAATTTCTCAAGAAAATTAGAAACCCCCACCTCCTCCATAGATGTGAGTGGCCTTGTGTTCTGGTGGGAGGCTCTTGGGAATTCACCTTCTCACATAAAGTTTCAGAGAGAGGATTTTGCATTTTTCCCCAATGTTGTTCCTCATCCTGGAATTCATATGTATCGCCTTGCAGAGTTTCACCCAGAGGTGCAGCAGCCTCTTGGGTCATTGTGACAGATGCTCTAATCTGGTAGCTCAGTGGTAATTCTGACTAATGTCTGGGGTACCTCAGAGAATGAAAGAGCAAAAATTGTTAATTGGTTTTCAAAGACAACAGGATCACAGAGGAAATCAGGACTCTCTCCATTTCTATTTTTCTTTCTACTTTGGCTTCATTCTTTACTTGCCACATAATAGCTGCTGTGGTGAAATGTGTGATGACTCCTGGCTCACAGCTTTACAAGGGATAGCTCCTGATCCCAGGTGATTTCTTTGATTTCAGGTCCTCCAAAGCCTTAAGAATGGTTTCCTCATCTTGGTTTAGGTTAGATTTTTTCCCCTGTATCAATCTATTTTGGCCAGTTGTCTGAAATGTCTTAAGAACTTAACAATCCTAGAAAAACCATATGAATGGAGAAATTGTGGGGGAGGTTCCCCAAAAGACATCGAAATTGGAGGCATTCTGGGAATTTACAATGATACCTCCCCATTACAGTTTTCTTTAGGAACAGGAGCAAACTATATTGTGTATCCAATTGCCCTCTATGTAGCTAAGGGAAAGAGTAGTTGTCTCATCCTTTTTTATTTTTAATTTTTGTGGCTTATTTTTAGTACCAGGCTTAATGAGGTTGAGCAAAATAGGAGATATCAGATTTTCATGACATGATATATTTTGGTAATTGTAGAAGGCAGAAAATACTGGAATATTTTCAATCCAAGTGGTTCTTCTGAATAGAGCAGTTTGATTTGTACGTAACAAATTGTGCACGGCCTTCCCATAATAATGTGTAATAAACCTCACCAACAACTGAAGAGGCATCCCTCACTTTTGTAATTGGTAACAGAACTTGCTATCTTTCCACATCCTTTAGTGAGCTCACTGTTTACTTTTCTAGCTGTATAGTGGCAGCTGTTTATTTGCTTGGATATACAAAGGTTTATTGGAATGTTCTCTTCAAATTGGAATTATTTGTGTTTCAGAATTTATACCCACTCACTATCTATGCAAAACCTTGCATAATTGTGTATTTATTTATTTTTTGCTGTGGAAACTGTATAAATAACCTTCAAAAGAATGTGCTTTTCATATGTTTCACTTCTTTTCATATGTTTGTCATGTTATTACTTTGTCTAATATTAGTTAAAATAGCTGTTTTCTAGCAATATTATGATATAATGTATAACACCTTATTGCTGGAATCTGCTGTGGCAGATTATATTGTTTAAAAGGGTCAGACACTGGATTAGCCCATGCCACACACTCTTTGTACAATATGACATTCCATTTTCTTTCCTTGGGAATAATGGTCCCTCTCTTTAAATATGGGTGGGCTTTTGAAATGACTGGACCAATAGAATGTGACAGACATGATGCTGTGGTGACTTTGATTTGATCATAATATATGGCTTCTTCTTCGCTCTCTCTTGGGATGTTTACCTTAGGGACCTATTCCCATGTGGTGAGGAAGTCTAGGCGACATGGAGAGTCCATATGCAATTGTTCCAGGAGGCAGCTGCTGGGAAATTCTCAGCTGAGAAACATCAACTGTCAGACATGTGAGTAAGTGAGTCTTCATAGGATTTCAGAGCCTAGTCCTCAACTCTCCTAGCTGAGTCCTTAGTTTATTTTATGCCGTTAATTTTGCTGGTAATTTTTTCACACAGTCATAGAACTGGAACAGAATCTGTTCTGTTTCTGAAAAAAAAATTAAAGAGTAAGAGTGTTGAAAATAAGCTATTTTTCTTTCTAACAATGCTATACCCTATATAACATAAAAACCCTTTATTTAGTTATTTCAAGGGAGATGTTTAGATACAGTAAACTTCTACCCCCACAATAACATGTTCTTGCTAACTATTAAATTATAATAATGATCTCAGGAGAAAAGAGCACAAGGAACTATGGTGATGGTTCACGGGTAGATTGGTGGGGGGAAACCTACTGGGGATACACGATAATGTAAAGGATATAAATTAAATTAAAAAAAGGGAAAAAATGATCTCAGGATTTGGAATGTTGTGCTCAAATTTGAAAAATACAAATCATTAGGAGAAAGAAGACCCAAGAGGATATTCTTGTGGTGAAACGTTAAAATGGGCCACTGATGGACACAGGACATTTTTTGAAAGTAACCACAGGTTAATCTTGTCTAGTTTTATTTGAAGTGTAAGCATCTAGCCTGGAACATATTTTGAGGTCTTCTCTTGCTTTTTCTTCATAACTTTGGAATAGTCTCACTTTACCCATTACACAACGAAGAGAAAATTATGTATTATAAACAATATTGCTAAACATCGGTTTTGATGTATAGTCTTGAAAAGAGCAAAATGTGAGCTGTAAGCTCCCTTCCTTTGCTTGTACTTTATTAATTGATTTTCTCCATACCCTCTGATTCCTCAAAACAGTTTTTCATGCTATGGTCATAATGTGATGAAACAATCAGTCTGAGATTTTTTTTTTATGAAGACAAATATATATCTAAGACTAACAGGTTTTAAAATAATATTTTAAACTCCAATCTGACCATGTTAAGTCTGCCACTTAAAAGACTCAGTGACTCCCTATTACTCTGAAACTTGCCCAGTACATCCTGAAAGGTTTGACTTCTATCTCCTTCTCCAGATACAATCCAATGTCCACTTATAGAAGAGATGAAAAGCAAAAAGTTATATATTGATACAGTGGAATGCTCTGCAACGGTGAACATGAATTAACTATAACTATACACGTCAATATGTATGAATTTCAAAATCCTGCAATGCTAAGCAAAAAAAAAAAAAAGTGACAGTTGAATACTTAAGAAATAATTCCATTTACAAAAACAGCAAAATCAAACAGTAACAAGCATGAGTGATCTGTGTCTTTGGCAGTAAGATATTTTTTAAAATATAGGAAAAATAAAAATTTGTGATAGTAGTTACTTATGATTGGGAGAGGAGAGAATGGTATGAGGTATAGGAAATTTCAAATCAGTACTGATGTAATTATGTTTTTAAAGCTTGGTGGTGAAGGTACATGGGTGTTTAATTTTTAATATTTAAAAGGAATATGCAACATAAATGCTTATGCATGGTATATTTCACTATAAAAAAGATGTTTTAAAAATAAAGAACATTGAGTAAAAGTCTTAGGATCCCAGGTTCAAGTTTCAGTGACATATAAAACAGGCCATATAGTAGGTAAAGACAGAATTTGAAATAGACATTTTTTAAAGAGTCCTCCAACTAAAACTTATTGGTTGTCTTTTACTTGACTATCATTCATTTGAAAGGCAGAAGAACTAGATTCTCCTTAGGAAAGATATTTATATTTTGATCATTAAATATGAACCCAATGAATTTGAACCCCAAGTGGTTCATCATATTTGGACTGTCTCGTTTATTCATATTTTGTTCAGTATTTTCACATTGAACCAGAAGTCATTCACAATGACTTGCTATTTCATGATTCTGATTTTTCTGTGGCCTGAGAGGAATTTTAAATATACATAGATTTTAATTGTTGCTAATCAGGTGGTTTGAGAGAGGTGTATTTATGAATGTGGCTAAAGAGTATTTTGGATAATTTATTTCTGATACTAGAGGCATTGTGGAAAGTACTATATATAACTGACAAATGAAATTGAAAAATTTACATTGCCCAAGGGAGAGTGGAGCTGTTACACTGTAGGACTTTTGCTTTAATATTATTTCTGGCACCATCTACAGGTCACAAGACTTTGTTAACGCATGATATTTGAAAAAACCCTATAAAGTGGCTTAACATGCTCTTTGATATTTATGAGGTAATATTGGAGTTTAACTGTAAAATTATTTGGAAATGCTCTTACTTAGAGGAAGGAAAGCATTTTATTTTGGGATTTCAGGAAATCAAGAAATTACTTTGCATACAATGTCGCTACTCTAAATACACTATTTAAAAGTTTGCTGTATATTTATGAAATATAACAAATATGACAAGGCATATCCGCCCATGTTCATCTTTAAATTCTCTAAACACATATGAAATATACGTAAAAAAGTAATGGCAAGTTGAGAATATAATTTAGCTTTGTAGAAAACTAATATTTTGCTAAAAAAAAAATCTTCCATTATTTAGAGCTTCCTGCCAAGCTACTAAGCCAAAATCTCTATTGTGGAATCCTTTAAATTATCAAAATCACATTTCAAAACATTTTTTAAATGAAATAAAGTTATATTTCAGACAGGCTCTATATCAGTTGAGTTGTGAGCATTCTGTTCTAATTTTCCCCATAAAACAAAAGAATTAGCTGCCATGCTAACATCTGTGGCCTGAACTTAAACATGACAAAAATCAACTCTAATGGCTTTTCCTGTGCTAAAATACTGTCTACTTTCAATCTGTGGTTAAGGAAACTGGAGTGTCAAAGTAATATACGTCTCATCTTTCTAATCATTTTGTCTTCTCTCATTGAGCATAGTTTCACAGGAATCTATTTTTTTAAACTTTGTTTTATGATGACATTTTTGTTTTCATGTAATCTCAAATAGTCCTTTTGTTAAGATTCAGCTCCATGAGGATTTTAGCTATTATCTACTGCATCTACTATAATATTTTAGTTTCAGTTATGAATTAAAAAAGCTCTTTTTATTCCATAAGTTCTATCTTAGTGGAAAATTGAAAAATTACTCCAAAAGTGAGCTCAAAGATTGTGGTAGCTGGTGTGTGTGTGTTTTGGACAGGGTACTTATAAGAGTAGGATACAATCCACACAGTTGATTCCGGTGAAAATATGTATAAAGATGGTTATATTTTTCATTATACTTCTTCACATTTGAGGGAGATTGCTTCCACCAGGGCACAGTCTCCTTTCTGCTTTCTGCCAAAGCTGTACTCTGAAACAGCTCTGATTTCTGGTTCCTATGCATAGCCTGTTCTTTGCTTTTGATTTCAAGAGTGAATGGATTCCTTTTGATTCGACTCATCATGGTGGCCCCATTTCTTTTAATTGTCTTATTTGTGGTCATATTCCTTTGGTTTTCCACCCCAAATTGCTGCAGTGTTCAGCTATCATCCTTAATCACATACATATAACGCAGTTCAACAGTGTGGTTGCAAGTGTTATTTTGGGACCAGTAACACTCCAGGAGTCTGCTTTTATTACTTGGGTAAACTTCGTCTCGCTATTTGTTGTTGATGTGGTTTCTAGGTGACCTTAATGAAAATGTCTAGGAAGTTGTGTATGATGTTGTTGACAGTTCCAAGTCTCACAGCTGCTTATTGGATAGATGTTGTACTTTTTCTAGGGCTTGATGATTTTGTTGTGGTTTAGTATTCCATTGACTGCATTGTCTAAGGTGCTGTTAATAAGAGCCACAAGTTTGGTCTCTGCCTTCTGGAAGCTAGTGCTATCTAATTCACAGAGCTCGAAAGGGTATAGGACCACCCTCAGAATGTCTGGGAAGCCAATGAAGTTTTCCTTCACACTAAATTTTTGAATCATTTCCTTTTTTTCTTCTTGGTGGCCCAAACTCATACTCTTCATCCATACTAAAAATGAATGTGCCCACAACAACATAAAGGGCTACCAATACTGAAGTTATTTGAATTTTAAAATTGAGCTAATCTCAAACAAACAGAAATGTTGGAATAATTGAAGTTTGAATATCAGTAACAGAGGAATACCTTATGCAATAAAATAGTCATTACTTACTATGACCCACATGCCTTTGGATCGTGATATGATTTTCTAATAAACAGATTCTCATTGTGTTAATTTGTGTATGTCCTTTTTAGAAACTCCTGTTGAAGTTGTTAGTTCACCAAGAGAAGGGGAGTTCATCAGCTCATTCATCTGTGCATTAGTAATCATGCTCAGGTGAATAATTGGACTGATATAAAATGAAATTATCACACATTTGACTTGGGGTCAAAATATTTTATTTCCAACTTTATTGAGATATAATTGATACATAACATTGTATATGTTTAAGATGTGCAATGTGATGATTAGATGCCTGTATATCTTACAAAATGATTAAGGTACACTTTTGATTATTGGTATTTTTGGAGTATATATGAAATATATATATGTATATGTATGTCAAAAAAAGATATGGCTTTTTAAAATTACCCGATATTTTTTGATATATCATATTGCATTAGTTATCCATTTCTATATAACAAATAACCATAGGACTTGGTGAATTAAAACAACAAACATTGATTTAAGCAGTTTCTATAAATCAGGGATTTGAGAGAGGCAGAGCTAGGTTCTGGTAGTGTTTCTCATGAATCTGCATCCAAGCTGACAGCCCGACTGAAGTCAAGGATCCTAACTGTCTTTAACCCATGATAGCTGGCTTCTCTCAGTGCTCAAGAATAAAGTCAAGAGGATCCTCAACAACTTTTATGACCTTGCTATGCTGTATCAACTGCCATATTCTATTCATAAGAAATTAATCATTAACTTCAGCCCACACTCCAGTGCAGGGAAATTAAACGCCATCTCTTGAGGGGAGGAGTGTGAAAGAATTTGTGGACATATTTTAAAATCACCACCCAAACTGAAAGAATAGGAGGAGGAAACTGAGGAGGTCATCCTCACTAAAGATACACTAAAGATACAAATTTGTTTTGAAGTTTTCTTCTCTCTTCCTTTTATTACCTGGGAAAAACTTTTGACTTCTGAAGCTACTGATCTGCATCTGATTGCTATATTCTTAAATAAGTCTACAATCATTATTTGGAAAGTGAACTCAACAGAAACTATATCATTATTCTCTCACTTTAGAACATCATATGATAGATATGATCCTTCTGTTGTCACAGAGTTTCAAAGGAGGCTTCAAAGCTTGGAACAATAGATTTTAAATGCCTTCTTGTTCTGAAGACCAGTAGTGACATTTCCAAAACGCCCACTAAAAGGGAAAATAAAAATGGCTTTTTGACCTTTAGCCCATGTTATGTGAGATAATGAATTTGGAATAGAGGGATCTGATAGAGGTGTAAGACATATAGATCACCAACTGGTGTAAGAAAAGATTGTTCATCATTTCTTCTTATAAGGAAAATACAAATAAAAGTAACATTAATATATCACCTCACATCTGTGAGAATGGCTACTCTTAAAAAAAAAAAAAGAAAACCAAGGAACAAAGGAACAAGTTGGAGAGAATGTGGAGGAGAGAAGGGATCTCTGTATACTTGGTGGGGACATTAATGGGTGCAACCATTATGGAACACAGTCAGGATATTACTAAACAAATTAAAAATACAAAAAGAAATTCCATGTGATCTAGTGATCCCACTTCTGTATCCCAAGAATCCAAAAACAATAATTGGAAGAGATATATGCATTCTCATGTTATTGAATGATTATTGACAATGACTAAGAGTTTGAAACAACCTAAGTGCTCATCTCAAATTATCAGATAAAGAATATGTGGTATATATACAATAGAACACTTCTTTTTTTTAAAGATTGATTTATTTAAGCATACAATCTGGGGTGTTGGCGAGAAGTGTAGGGTGGTGAGAGGATTCACCAGAGACAGAGTGGGGAGCAGAACAGGCAGATGGACTGAAGTACACTGCTGAGGGGAGCAGCTGGCAAGACAGAGAGGACTGCTGTGCCATGTGGCAATCGGTCCGGCTATCAAATTCGTGTTTCAGTGGCTCCAGATAGCTTAATGGTGCTGCACTTAACCCGTTGCACCACAGGAGACCTGCAGTAGAACACTTCTAAGCTATAAAAATAACATATATTGAAAATACAGGAAAAAACAAATGCTGGTGAGGATGTGGAGAAAAGGGAACTCTCTTTCACTGCTGGTGGGAATGCAAACTTGTCCAACCACTATGGAAAGCTGTGTGGTGGTTCCTCAAACTGCTAAAAATGGAGCTTCCATATGACCCAGTAATACCACTTCCGGGAATCTACCCAAAGGACACAAAAACATTAATCCAAAAATATACATGCACCCGTAAGTTTATTGCAGCATTGTTTACAATAGCTAAGATAAGGAAACAACCCAGATGCTCAAAAATAGATGACTGGAACAAGAAGATGTGGTACATAGGGGAAGGAACTGTCGCGTGCAGCATACCCCACCTGCAGTCAGGTAAGTGCAAGGACTGGAGAGTAGCTGCCCGGGAGCAAATTAGCCCCCAGGCCTCTGCCCAGGGGTTTTTAGGGACTGAACAACCGACTCCACACCTCCAGCTACCGCTCTGGCTGACCCCCAGGTGTGCTCAGGGTTAAGACTCCCTGGCGCCATAGAGGAAGGAACCATCGAGCACAGCACACTTCAACTGCAGGAGGGCCTCCCAGAACTGGAACCGGTTGTGCTGCAGGAGCTCAAGGAAAGAGTGGAGCCCCACCCACCAGGACTCTAGAAGCAGTGACCAGGCACCGGGACGTGGCACGAAACAGCTACTAGGCACTCTTGCTGGCAGGGAGGGAGCCAACACCCCATCCACCCTGAGTGATATAAAAAGCCAAAGGGGAGCCCACACATGGGTTGGGAGTGGACTCCCACGTGCCCGGTCTACAAAACAACAGGCCAGCATGCAGCACTCACAGAGGGCAGAAGTGTCCTCTTGGCACTTGGAGCAGAAGGACAGCACCCCAGCAAGCCTGTGGAGCTCTGGAGTAATAGGGGTGGACTTGGTCGGACCACCAGTTTCAGACACCCCAGAAGGAGCACTCTGAAGAAATGCCTGCCAACATCAGTAGCAGTGTCCCAAGGGGTAGAACAAATCAGAAGACAAACAACAGGGAGAAGAAAAATCACAAATAACCAAGCAAGCCCACAGGGAAAGGTCACGGCACAAATAGAAAATCAGCCACCAGAACACAACAAGGACATAGAAGAGCTTTTCTCCATGCCAGATAAAGAATTTAAAATGTTCATGATTAAAAAACGTATGGAAAACTGAAAGGAAAAGAATGATATGAGAAAAATAATTAACGATCAGAGCAATAGAATAGAGAACCTAGAGAAGGAAAGGAAAGAGATGCAGGAGATTATAAGGTCATTGGAGGACCGAAAGAACTCTGGAAAAAGCAACAAAAATAGAATTGATGAAATGGAGGGACGATTTAGTACTCTCGAAGATAGGGATATAGAAAGGACCAAAAAAGAGAAAGAAAGAGAAGTACAAAGAAAAAAGAATGAAGAAGCAATCAGAGAAATATCAGACACCACGAGGAAAGGAAATATGAGTCATAGGAGTCCCACAAGGTGAGGAGAGAGACCAAGGAATCGAAAAGCTATTCAAGGAGATACTCGAAGAGAACTTTGCAAATATAAAGAAGGATATGAAAGTAGAGTTACAGGAAGTTAGAAGATCACCAAATAATCATAACAAAAACAATAATACACCAAGACATATAATAGTAAGACTTCCAAAGGTTCAAGACAAGGGAAAAAATAATGAAAATGATAAGGATGAAGAAACAGATAACCTACAAAGGTAAACCTATCAGGATGACATCAGACTTCTCTGAGGAAACAGTATAGGCTAGAAGAGAATGGTCCAACATATTTAACAAACTCCAATTCCAACCAAGAATACTCTACCCAGCAAAGCTCTCCTTCCTCTATGACGGTAAAATAAAAACCTTTTCAGACAAGCAAAATCTTCAGAAATTCACCACTACTAACCCCCCACTCCAAAAATTACTACAAGAAACCCTAGAGTCAAAACCAACAGAAGAATGAATAGGTAGAACAGAAATAGAGAAGGAATAAAATATCAAAAAGGCCAACAAAATGACTAATATGGATGTCAGCATATCAATATTAACTCTGAATGTAAATGGATTAAGCTCATCAATAAAAAGACACAGTAACAGACTGGGTTAAAAACCAGAATTCAACCTTTTGCTGCCTACCGGAAACACATCTAACTACAAAAGATAAACACAGTTTGAAAGTAAAAGGTTCGAAAACAGTTCTACAAGCTAACGGACCAAAAAAGAAGGCAGGAACAGCTATACTTATATCACATAAAATAGACTTCAAACTTAAAAAAGCAAAAAGAGACATAGAGGGTCATTACATTTTGATTAAAGGAACAATTTATCAAGAAGACATAATACATGCACGAAACGAAGGAACACCAAAATATATCAGACAACTATTAATATCTCTGAAAAAAGACATTAGAGAAAATACATACATAGTGGGAGACTTCAACACCCCACTCTCACAAATGGGCAAATCAATGAGACAAGAAATAAACAAGGCCAATAAAGCCCTAAATAAAGACTTAGATGTCATGGGTTTAACAGACATATATAGGACACTGCACCCCAAAAGATCTGAGTACACATTCTTCTCAAGTGAGCACCGAACATTCTCCAGGATAGATCACATATAGGTACACAAAACAAACATCAACAGATATACCAAGGTCAAAATCACACCAACTATCCTCTCTGACCATAAAGGCATCAAACTGGAAATAAACCATGAAAAGAAAACAAGGAACCCTCCTACCTCATGGAGATTGAAACCCACTCTATTGGAAGACCATTGGATCAATGAGGAAATCAAAGAAGAAATTAAAAAGTATCTTGAGACAAATGACACATCTTGAGATAAGAACATAATCTTCCAGAATGTTTGGGACACAGCAAAAGCAGTTGTAAGAGGAAAATACATAGCAATACAGGCTCACATCAAAAAACAAGAAGGATCTCAAAAAACAACCTAATATCCCAACCCAAAGAACTGGAAAAAGAACACAAAGGCCAGCAGAAGAAAAGAAATTATAAAAATCAAAGCAGAAATAAATGAAATAGTAGTTAAAAAAGCAACCCAAAAGATCAACGAAACCAAAAGCTGGTTCTTTGAAAAAATAAAACAGATAGACAAACCTCTAGCCAGGCTTGCAAAGAAAAAACAGGAAAAAGCACAAATAAATAGAATCATAAATGAAAGAGGAAAAATTACAATAGACACCGCAGAAATCAAAAGAATAATCAGACACTGCTATGAGCAGTTATTTGCAAACAAGTTCAACAACCTAGAAGAGATGGACAAATTCCTAGAACTATACAAACATCCTAAGCTAGATCAAGAAGAAATAAAACACCTACACAGATCAATTACAAGCAGTGAAATTGAAAGAGTAATCAAAACCCTCCCCGAAAACAAAAGCTAAGGACCAGATGGTTTCACAAGTGAATTCTACCAAACATTCAGAAATGAACTAGTGCCTGTCTTACACAAACTCGTTCAAAAAAATCGAGAAGGAAGGAATACTACCAAATATGTTTTATGAAGCCAACATTACACTAATACCAAAACCGAACAAGGACAATACACAAAAAGAAAACTGCAGGCCAATATCTCTAATGAACACTGGTGCAAAAATCCTCAATAAAATCTTAGCTAATAGAATCCAAAATTACATCAAAAGATAATTCACCACGACCAAGTGGGATTTATTCCAGGAGCACAAAGATGGTTCAACATCAGAAAATCAATTAATGTAATCCAACACATCAACAAAAAGAAAAATAAAAACCACATGATCATATCAATAGATGCTGAGAAAGCATTTGGCAAAATGCAACACCCATTTATGATGAAAGTCCTCAAAATTCTAGGAATAGAAGGAACATACCTCAACATGATAAAGGCCATATATGACAAACTCACAGCCAATGTCATCCTCAACAGTGAAAAGCTGAAAGCCTTTCCCCTGAAATCTGGAACAAGACAAGGATGGCTACTGTCACCACTGCTCTTCAATATAATACTGGAAGTCCTAGCCAGAGCAATAAGACAAGAGAAAGGCATACAAGGAATCCAGATAGGGAAAGAAGTAAAGCTTTCACTATTTGCTGATGACATGAAAATATATAGAGAGAACCCTAAAAACTCCACAGAAAAACTAATCAAAATAATCAACCAATTTAGTAAAGTAGCAGGATACAAAATCAACACACAAAAGTCAGTAGCCTTCCTCTATGCAAATAATCAATCTGAAGAAGAGGAAATCAAGAAAACCACCCCTTTTACAATTGAAACAAAAAAATAAAATACCTGATAATAAATCTAACAAAAGAAGCAAAAGAACTATACAAAGAAAACTAAAAAACATTATTAAAAGAAATAGGAGAAGGCACAAAGAAATGGAAAGTCATCCCCTGTTCATGGATCAGAAGAATTAACATCATCAAACTGGCTATACTACCAAAAGTAATTTATAGATTCAATGCTATTCCAATAAAAATCTCAATGACATACTTCAAAGAGATAAAACAAATACTGATGATGTTCATTTGGAATCACAAAAAACCTCGAATAGGCAAAAACCTCCTGATCAAAAAGGAGAATGGAAGCATCACCCTCCCAGACTTCAAACTGTACTACAAAGCCATAATAATTAAGACTGCCTGGTACTGTAACAAAAATAGACACACAGATCAATGGAATTGAATAGAGAACCAAGAAGTCAACCCACATACATATGGACAATTAATCTTTGATAAAGGTGCAAAGAATATTCAGTGGAATGAGGACAGTTTGTTCAGCAAATGGTGCTGGGAAAAGTGGGCGACTACATGCAGAAAAATGAGACTAGACTACTACCTCACACCATGCACAAAAATCAATTCAAAATGGATAAGAGACTTAGACGTAAGACCTGAAACCATAAAATACATAGAAGACATAGGCAAAAAAATACATGACATCCACCTTAGTAACATTTTTAAAGACACATGCCCTAAAACAAGGATAGTGAAGGAAAAGATTAATAGCTGGGATTACATCAAACTAAAAAGCTTCTGTATAGCAAAAGAAACATTAATCAAAACAAAGAAACAGCCTACAGACTGGGAAAAAATTTTTGCACTCCCTACAACAGACGAAGGACTGATCACAAAAATCTACAAAGAACTCATACGACTCAACAAAAACAAAGCAAAAAATCCAGTCAACAATGGGCAGAAGAACTTAAAAGACATTTCTCCAAAGAAGAAATGCAAATGGCCAATAGGCATATGAAAAAATGTTCAGCATCCCTCATAATCAGGGAAATGCAAATAAAAACCACAATGAGATACCACCTTACACCAGCAAGAATGGCACGTATTGAAAAAACAGGGAACAACAAATGTTGGTGAGGATGTGGAGAAAAAGGAACTCTCCTTCACTGCTGGTGGGAATGCAGAATTGTTCCAACCACTTTGGAAAGGTGTATGGCAGTTTCTCAAACTGCTAAAAATGGAGCCTCCATACGACCCAGTAATATCACTTGTGGGAATCTACCCAAAGGACAAAAAAACATTAATTCAGAAAGATACATGCACCGGTATGTTTATTGTAGCATTGTTTACAATAGCTAAAATATGGAAAGAACCCAGATGCCCAAAAATAGATGATTGAATCAAGAAGTTGTGATATATATACATAATGGAATACTATTCAGCATTCAAAAAAGATAAACATATGCAAATTTGCAGCAATATGAATGGAGCTATAATGGATCATGATCAGCGAAATAAGCCAGAAAGAAAGAGAAAAATATCAAATGGCTTCACTTATAACTGAAATATAGGTGAACCAAACAAGAAAGAGACATCCAGCAAGGGAGAGGGAGGGTAAGGCCTCAAAAAGGGGTAGAAAAGAGCACAAGGGACTATGGTGATGGTTCACGGGTGAATTGGTCCACGGGTGGTGGATAACCCATGGGGAATACACAATAATGTAAAAAATATGAATTATAATAATAATACAAAAAAAAGATGTGGTATATATACACAATGGGATACTAATCAACATTCAAAAAAGATAAACACATGCCATTCACAGCAACATGGATGGAGCTAGAACGGATCATTCTCAGTGAAATAAGCCAGAAAGAAAGAGAAAAATATTGAATGGTTTCACTTAAAATAGGAATTTAGTGAAACCAAATAAGAGAAAGAAATTCAGCGAGGGAGGAGGAGGATAAAGGCTTAAAACGGGGGAGAAAAGAGCACATATGTGTATATAAATGAACATGAAATCCTGCCACTTGCAATAATGTGTATTGAAGTCTGACAGTACTCTGACCTAGAAGGTATGCTTAGTGAAATGAGTATATGGAGAAAGGCAAATACTATGATTTCACTCATGTTGTACATATAGAAACAAAATAAATTAAATAAAGCAAAAAAGTAAACTTCTAGACTATAAGATAAGATCAAATCAAATTAATGGTTACTAGGGGAGGGTGGTGGTAGATTCAGGTAAGAGGTGTTAATATTTTGGTGCAGGATGGATTCGGCTTCTAATGGTGAGCTTATTGTAGTATGTATGTATGTATGTATAGATAGATAGATAGATAGATAGATAGATAGATAGATAGATAGATAGATGTTGATTGATAATGATGCATGCCTCAAACTTTTAGTACGTTATAATGCAAGGTTACTTTGATTTAAAAAATGCTTTGAAAGGATTGTTGACCTAGCCAAGAAGAAGCTCATTGGTGTCTTTCTGGAGGGAATCACTTGTGATGGATAAACTGACATCTTGCCCCTCACCAAGAGGTTGCTCACTGACCTGCAGAAATGAGTAAGCTCTCTCCAGAAATGAGAGCAGTGGTTCATAGTTTTATGATATTACAACAGATCCAGGAGTATAGCTTCACATCTCAATAAATGTGCAGAGAACCATACCCACCATATCTGATTTTATTTAGACATTTAAATATTTTATATATTCTATGCTGTAGACATTCCATTTACTTATTTTATTTTTTTAAGTTGTCTTCAAAATATTATTATTTTTAAAATTTAATTTATATCCTTTACATTACTGTATATCCCCCCTTAGGTTTCCCACCACCAGTTACCCGTGAACCATCACCATAGTCCGTTGTGCTCTTTTCTCCTCTAGTTTGGTCTCTCTTCCTCCCCTTCCCTTGTAGAATGTCTCTTATTTGTGGTTGCCTGCTAGATTTTGCTTTTGTTCATGTTGTGTGGGCTATTTTCTCCTTCTGATTTCTCGTTTGGCTCTCTTATAGTCCTCCTATTTGATATTTTTCTTTTTCCTTCTGGCTTATTTCATTGAGCATAACTGAGCATGATCCCTTCTAGCTCCATCCATGTTGCTGAGAATTGTGTTAGTTTATCTTTTTTTTTTTTATTTATACATACAAGCTGGGGTACAGGCCAGAGGCATGGGGCGGCGAGAGGGTTCACCAGAGACAGAGCGGGGAGCAGAACAGGCAGATCAGAAATACACTGCTGAGGGGAGCAGCGGGCGAGGCAGGAGAGGTCTGCCGCACCATGTGGGATTCTACCCGGCCAGGCGTCGAACTCACGTTGCCGCTGCCGACAGCTCCACAGCGCAGCACTTAACCGCTGTGCCACCGGGGAGGCTCCTAGTTTATCATTTTTGATTGTTAAATAGTACTCCATTGTTTACATGTACCACATTCCACATTTCTTGATCCAGAACCATAGACATTCCATTTAAACACAATTAATGACAATTGCTGTTTTCATTATTAATAAATCATAACACACTTTAAAAGTATTGGATGGTGTTTTCTAACTAACTTTTTGAAAAGCTAGGCTTTGCTTTTACCCTTCAGAATCATGATTTGTTAACATTCTTGCCACACGAACTAAGACTAAAAACTGTAACTGTTCAAATTTATTTAAAAAAATCTGCTTAGGACAGTTTTTCGTGAAGTTTCTTTTAAATATTTAAAAGAGACTTTTCATCTAGAGAAGGTATTTTTTTAATTTGAGGTTTGTGATTCATTTGTTTCATCTACATGCTAATGTCAGTATTAAATGTGCTCTCGATTGATACAGTTTTTGCTACCCTATTACGAGATTATGGTATATACTAGTAGTTATTTATTTACAGACATAAGTAAAACATGATTTGCTTGTGAGGAATAGGGTTTCTCCGGAATAAAGAATACAGAGACCCAATGGAAACATACCTGCTTCCGTGCTCATGGTTTCTGTACTTGGCCCTGTTGGGTTTACATTTTATGGTTACCAGATGTATATCCTTTAAAATTATGGACATTGGATTAATTCCTCACATTGGCAAACACTCTGAGGTGACATTAAATGAGCCTGTGATTTGAGCAGCGTACAAATTTCACATAAGTTTGGGCCAACAAAGTAAAAATATTTCCCATAAAATGCTGTAAATTTGCTAAAACATAATGCAAACACTTTATGGTATAATAATACAAAGAAACTACTAAAATGCAAAATATATTTTCTAGATTTTATTTTTAACAGTTTCTGGGGAAAAACATCTCACAAATACTATAAAAGATGTCATCAGTTCATTTTTAAACAAGTGACTGACACTATACATTACTAGAGAAAGCTGGTTTAAAAATGACAGAATCTTAGGGTTGGAAGACTTTTGTTAGGGGATTCTCTCAGATTAGTCATAATTGATCCAGCAAGTACAGTTATTGATTTGCATGAATTTACTATTGCTATGAAACAAATTTAGTAGCTTAAAACAACACCCATTTATTATCTCACAGTTGTGTACGCCAGAAGTCTGGACAGAATGCAACAGGATGCCTGCTCAGGGTCAGACTGGGCTGGTACCATGGTGTCCAGGGCTACAATTTTTGCCAGGAGCTTCTCCTTCAAGTTCATTATTTGTGGATAGAATTTATTTCCTTGCAGGTACAGGACTGAGCTCCACTGTCTTCTGGGTCTTGGCCAAGGATAACTCTCACCTTCTAGGGACAGCCTTGATGGCCTCACTATGTGACCTCCTCCATTCTCAAGTCAACAATTTCTCTTCAAATCTCTGACAAGTAGGAGAAAATGCCCGGCTCTTAGAGGGAGCATTTTATGAGGTTATGCTCATCTGCATAATCTCCATTTGAAGCCATAGCATATTAACATAATCATAAATTATATCTATCTTCATGTTATCAAGTTCTGCTCACACTCAAGGAGAGAAGATTTTACAAGGGTGTGGGTATTTGGGGTGGCAGTTTATCTTAGAATTTTTCTAGCCACATAGCTACATCTGCACCTGTGACAATTTTGCAGTCTGCAGAATAAGTTATGTCAGGGAAGTCTGCATTCTAGGCAGGTGTCAAATAGTCTGAATTGTCTGTTTTTTACTATCCATTCCCATGTCATTTTATTCATATATTCTGTGTATAGTACTTGCAGTGCTTTTTGTGAAGTTTACAGCCTCCCCCCTTCCTGACTGATTGGTCAGACTTGATCTTCTCCTCTTTCTCTCATTTCCAAATCAGACACTTCTTCAAGGTCCATGGCAATAGGTTCTAGTGCTATAGAATTTAAAACAAAGCGCCACATTTTCTACCTACAAGGAGATTTTTGATTCACAGATTTATACAGAAACGTGTAATTGGCCCTCTGCTCCTTTTCTTTTTTTTTTTTTTTAAAGATTTATTTTTTATTTATACATACAAGCTGGGGTACAGGCCAGAGGCGTGGGGCGGCGAGAGGGTTCACCAGAGACAGAGCGGGTAGCAAAGCAGGCAGATCAGAAATACACTGCTGAGGGGAGCAGCGGGCAAGGCAGGAGAGGTCTGCCGCACCATGTGGGATTCTCCCTGGCTGCTCCTTTTCTTAAGTGAAACAATATTTGCCCCTTGATGGGTCGAGTGTTTGAGAGGAGCACATATCTGATACATTTTTTCTGTAATGAGCTTGGTCAGCAACAACATATACTCATTCCTGTTAATGTCCCATCAAGGCAAGGTAGAGGATCAAGCAACATATTTTCTCTTTAAAAGTGCTTCCTGTATGGCGGTTCCTCAAAGTGCTAAAAATAGAACTTCCATACGACCCAGCAATACCACTTTTAGGAATCTACCCAAAGGACACAAAAACACTAATCCGAAAGGATACATGCACCTGTATGTTCATTGCAGCACTGCTCACAATAGCAAAGGTGTCGAAGCAACCCAGATATCCAAAAATAGATGATTGGATCAAGAAGATGTGGTACATATACACAATGGAATACTCTTCAGCATTCAAAGAAGATAAACACATACAATTTGCAGCGACATGGATGGAATTAGAGGGGATCATACTCAGTGAAATAAGC
>PVIJ01010675.1:0-58900 GCA_004024925.1 Scalopus aquaticus | reverse complement strand
AGATACCACCTCACACCTGTGAGGATGGCACACATTAAAAATACAGGCAACAACAAATGCTGGAAAGGATGTGGAGAAAAAGGAACTCTTCTACACTGCTGGTGGGAATGTGAACTGGTCCAACCACTATGGAAAGCTGTATGGCGATTCCTCAAACTGCTAAACATGGAGCTTCCATACGACCCAGCAATCCCACTTTCGGGAATTTACCCAAAGGATACAAAAACACTAATCCGAAAGGATACATGCACCCGTATGTTCATTGCGGCACTGTTCACAATAGCAAAGGTATGGAAGCAACCCAGATGTCCAAAAATAGATGATTGGATCAAGAAGATGTGGTACATATGCACAATGGAATACTATTCAGCATGGAAAGAAGATAAACACATGCAATTTGCACCGACATGGATGGAATTAGAGGGGATCATACTCAGTGAAATAAGCCAGAAAGAAAGAGAAAAATATCGAATGGTTTCACTTATAACAGAACTATAGGGAGGCCGGGTGGGAGAGAGACAATCATTGGGGGGGGGGGAGGGTGGCGGAGGGAGGGAAGGAAAAGGGCACAAAATGGAATAGAAAAGAACACAAGGGACCATGGAGATGGATCACGGGTGAAGTGGTGGTGGGCTACCCAAGGGGAATACAACATGTAAAAGACATAAATAACAATAAAAATATAGATTTTAAAAAAAATAAATAAAGTCAAAGGAGGAAAGTTTTAAATGGGACTTTAATTTGTCGAATGTTTTGTGTTACTGAGTACAGATGGCAACCAAATGGAATAGAACTTGTCTGAAAATTGGGGCAACTTGAAAACTAACAACTTGCAAGTTACATAGCTGAATTTACTATAAAAGCCCTAGTATAAGAATTGGAGAATTTCTTTAACCTTTAGCAACCTAAAAACTATTAATTCTAATCATTATGTCTTGATATTTTTCAATTACCTATAACTGACAGATCAAACTGACTGACTTTGCATCTCATTTAATCCAGTATTTTCAAATCCTATGGAATGCCCAAAGTCAAAATAATAAAAAGAATTAAGCGTGCAAAAATGTTCTGCCTGCCTTCTTCAGCAGGCTCTGATTTCTACATACTTAGCACAAGTCACACTTGCTTTGTCTTACAGATGAACTGCATCTCTGTTGGCTTTTTCCTGATGTTTAACAAGAACACAAGAGTTCCTGATAGAGTTCGTAAAGAAAGCCAATTCTATAAGCATCCCATTGTGACTTCTATTTGAAAAATCACTACTCACCTCTCTAACCCTCTTCACTGTTAGCCACCCCAAAATAAATCTGGTTTCAGAACCCTTAGTTCCTCTAAGCTATGCTGCCCTCATGTGATAAAATTTGTTCAGGTCAAATTGCTTGTATTCATTTCCGTTCCTACATACCACAACTCTCCTCCTGCCATACCACTACACAGAGAGCCTCAGAGTCCCCATGCATTTACCAAAGAGGTAGCTACAGCTAAGAGCACTGTTAAAATCCTACTATTTCAATAAAAGGACTTTTAAAATTGTTTCTACTTCCTAAGTCTGTGTAACAATCTTTTTTTTACTTCAAAGTTTTCTTTGTATTAAAATGTTAACATGAATCCTGGGTAGCTCTCTGGGGTACACTGAAGTTCACTGAAAGTCACTGTCTATTTTGAAAACAAACATTGGGGCCTGCCTGGTGGTGTAAGGGGTTAAGTCTCAGCACTAACAAATTATCCCCAGCCAGGGAGCTAATCCACATGGCGCAGCAGACCTCTCCTGTCTCACCTGCTGCTCCCCTCAGCAGTGTATTTCAGTGGGTCCACCTACTCTATTCCCCATTCTCATCCGCCCCCAACCTCTGGCCTACACCCTAGTTCTTGTATGTATAAATAAATAAATCTTTTTAAGAAAAAGAAAAAAAACTATGTGGCCCCTGCTAGTTCTTTATCTGTATAAACAATGGCTTTCTAGAATTAGTAAATCAATTATTGGACATGACTGCTACGTGGAATGTAAAAATGGTATCCCCTTTGTGGCCTTGTTTATTTCCTCTGATCGTGCTATTAGTAAAAACATAATTATTATAAAGCTATTTATATTTTAAATATAAAGAGGAATTTTTCCATAATATAGACCTACAGAATACATTTAGGTTATAGGTGCACTACTTGGAAAGTTCTACTTTGACAAAGTATAAATAGCAAACATTATATCCCAGTGAGCAGCAGTATTGATGGAACATGCCAAAAAGGACGTTTAAAATGCAAACAGTTCTCTAAAGTGCATAATTTGGATGTGTTCAGTTGTCAGATATATGTTGCCATCGCCGCCACCACCACACCCCACCCTACCCACACACTTAATTGAAATTCTTACATCCAGCTTTTAAGAGTTCTTAATTTACAACTGATTTTTAAACAAGAAGTTTCTCTCATGGTTTTACTTTGGGAATAGTCACTCAGTAAATAACGCTGTGTGATTTATGCAAACAAAACAGCCTGGCTTTATTCTTGGCCTCACCCTTGAGGGCAGTGCACGGGCAGGCAGTGTGGCCATGTAGGTCCTGTCAAGACACAGTCACGTTCTGTGGCATTTCAAGTTTAATTACAATGTAGGGCCTATGTTCCTGTTCCATTAGCCTCTGAGCGGTGTCGGATGGTGATGTGCTTACAAACACAATAACCACCCTTACTATGAATGTATCAAGTAATAAATGTACATAAATTACACTTAAAAAAAGGTTTTTCACTAACCTGGTGCAATTACGTTCACTCTTATTTTCTTTCTTGCAACTTCTTTAGCAAGAGCACGTGAAAATCCAACTAATCCTCCTTTACTGGCACTGTAGACAGACTGGCCAGAATTGCCTTTTAGGCCAATAATACTTCCTAGGGAAAAAAAGAAAGGAAATTCAATCCAACCAATAGGATTATTTGAACATTCAGATAATTTATAGTAAACAAAAACATTAAAATTGTATCTCGTCCTTTGCTAAAAGTAGGGATTCAACCATAGTCTCACTACTTTGAGTAGAAAAGGGGTCTAAGACTAGTCCAGACACACATAGAAAACAGGAGCTAGAAAACAACTTACAGAGAACCTTGAACGGCAGGCAGGGCCTGGGTAACTGAGTCATTCTCATGGCTGAGTAGGTCAGACATGAGGAAAATTCTGTATTTACAAAGCCTTTTAGTAGGAAGAGCTCAAAATCAGATAAAGGCTGATTAATTTAATGCTTCTACAACAGATGTAAGTACTCATTCCCACCTGAAAAAAGGTCCATCTGGAAATAAATCGCACTAAATTTGAACTACTGTCAATTTCAATTAACAAAGTTTTAATTAAAAACTTGTGCAATTGCAATTTGTTTCCTCCAGTTATGTATTATAACTTACTTGTATTGTCTGCTAAAGATTCTTGGGTGGCCTCATTTATTTAAATAAGATTAGCTTATAATTGACCTATCAACTACATGTAAAAAAAATTCTTAAAACAGAAGTAGAGAAATAATTTTCTGCAATAGTGACATGTATTATGATAAAAAAAATTAGTCAAGAAGCTAAATTTTTTTAAAAAAGAGAAAACATTCAAAACCCTTTTTATAGTATAACCATGAAGACCAATATTAAAGTATTTACATAAATTATATACTATATGCCAGTTAATGACAAAGGAAGAAAACTGTGAAGCACAGAAAGAGATATGGAACAGAGGAAATAAAGCGAGAGAAAGGGCATTAAAGAGAAAATGGAGATACAAAAATACAGGCACAAAAGAGAGACCAAACAGAAATCTGTAGTACCTTTGATTCATATTTATCTGGTCAAGAAGAAATAATATCTGAAATATTAATGAACTTTCTAGCAGGTAAACCCTTTCTGTAATCAGATTTCCTTATTTTTCAACCATAAATTTTTATTTACTTTTAGCACTGTTCTAGTAGATTCTGAGCAGTGGCTGCCCCTTCCATTCTCCAAGGCAACTGGACAACGACGCTGGACATCATCGGTCATTTATCACAAGCCTTACTCTGTCATTTTTCTAATACCTGGTGGTGTCACTCATTTAATACCTGCTTGACCGCTACAGGGCTATGAATCTGTGATTCCCATTCACCCATTCATCAGTTAATCAATTCTTCTTTTCCACAGATAACAAAATACCTTTCTTCCAAATTTCACACCTGAATAAATTCCAAGTCAGTAAATTAAATATTTTATGGTGTTAGGAGACAATTAAAATTGACAAAGATGAATACTCACCTATATTGACAATAGACCCTCCCTGCTGTTGAATCATGGTCTTCATGGCAGCTTTACATGTCAACATAGGGCCCAAGAGGTTAGTATGAAGCTGAGACAGCATGTCTTCAGATTTTGCTCTTACTAAAAGGCTATCCCTACAAAACACACACACACGTAAACTTAAAAAATAATTCCTCAAAATTCCTTTAAAAAGCACTCTTAGGTATCTATCCAAATACAAAACCACTAATTTGAAGTTCACTGCTGCACTAATTTATAATAGCCAAACTATAGAAACCACATAAGTACCCAAAAAAAAAAAAAAACAGAAGACATGGTATATATACATAATGAAATACTACTCAGCTATTAAAAAAGATAAACCCTTGCCATTTGTAACAACATGGATGGAACTACAGGGGATTATGCTAAACTAAATAAATCAGAAGAAAGACAAATACCAAACAGTGTCACTTACATAAGAAATAGAGTAAAAAAATAAAGGGTCAGATATAAGCAAACTAGTAACATACCCTAGAAATCTGACTGTAGAACTAAGGCCACCAGAGGAGGAGGGAAAAGGGGAGGAGCAAGAACAAAATCCAGAGGGAACACAATGGATTATCGTGGTGGAGTATGGGTGCTTTAGTGGTGAGTGTGGTATAACACTGAAGGGGGAGATTCTATACCTCTAAAACAGAAGCAACACAGTAAACAAATGTTCCCTCAACTTAAAAAAAAAAAAATGATCAAACTGTGTCTCACTGTGTGTTACTGATATGTCACCATATAAAAGGATGGTGCAAACTGACCAAGTTTTAAAGTATAGTTTTTCTTCCAATTCTAAGTAAAACAACATATTAACTCATACTAGTCAAAGACATATTAAGGAAAAGAAGACACATTAGAGACTTAAATTTGTGACCAACCTGTTAATTCCAGCTGCATTTACCAAGAAATTAACAGGACCTAAATTTTTCTCCATTTCTTCAAATGCATTTTGAACATCACGTTCTTTGGCAACATCACAGCTAAATGCAAAATGATGTCCTACAGAACAAAGTTTGATTACAATTACAATGTGAAATTTAAAATTATTCAATATATACTTGCTAAGCATCTATTATAAACTAGGCCTATGATAATCTAGAATGTAGAGAAAAAAATGATTACGCCATGGGCTACTGCTTTCATTGATTTCAGTCTACTGAAACTGACATGAGAGAGAATGGGAAATGAGAAATAGGGAATACAGAATGTTCACCTTAAAATAATTTTTAATCAGTAACAAATAGAAGGAGGGCATTTTTCTTGCTTATAGGACTTTGTAACGTTTATTTAACAAATGTATAGCTTTGTGGTTGATCCCTTACCACCCAACTGAAAAGTCTTCTGGGTTTTATATTCCTTTTTTAGAATTTATGTCTAATTCTGTTAGGGTTATGTGGAACTGATTTCCTGGCTATAAGCAAAAACTCTAGTGCCTTTTTTTTTTTTTTTTTTTGCTATGGCATATATATTATCATGACATTTATTCAAGCCTGTCCATTTGGAGAGTGAAGACAAAGCAGGAAACTGTAAAAAATGCTAACCCTACAAACTATGAAGAAAAAAAAATTAAGAACAAATGTTATTCATCTTTTTTAAATGTCCACTTTTCAAAAATGTTTTGATTAAATGCCCCCAAATTACACTTCAAAGGAAAATAAAGCATTTTAACACTAAAATAGACTTTTCAAAAATTGTTCTCTGGCTGACTTCCAGGAATATGTCAATCACCCCCTCAAACTTCAGAAACAGTCAGTCACCTGGGAAGTCACACTTTATGGGTGAAGACCAGTCACTGATGAAACACATAGTTCAAGGAAATGAAAAGCGAAAACACCCTCTGAGTCTCACTCTTGGCGTTCATCTGAGCTTTGGTGGGTCCGCAAATTTCAACCAAGATTTTAACCTCGTCCAGCCAACATTAATAGCTTGGGGTGCCCCCCAAGGAGCATCACTCTTTCACCCTTTGTTAGTACAACACAATGACAATGAATATAAGCAGCAAGAAGCATTCACTGAGATTCTCTGTGGTCTATAAATTAAATCTAACTATTTTTCCTTTTAGTCCAATGTTTTCCCAACTCATGTAAACAATTAGGGTGAATTGACGATACCAAGCCAACCTGGAATGTTATCTTAAAAGTTACAAACACCACGTGCATTCCCCGGTCGCTGATTTCCCAGTGCCCCGGGATGGTAAATGAGAGGCATCTGTTTATTCTAGGAACTGAAACTGCAGCATGTTAGTTTTCTAAAATCCTATTTCTTCCTACAGGCAAGAGACTAAAGTTCGCAAAACTAGTAACCCGTTATTAACAAACAGGCAAAAATTGGAGTTTTTATGCAGTGAGGAATTCGGTAGGCTAAATCTCAATTGTCCATTCATATAAGTCACCACAAGCCTGATCAACTTAGTAATGCTTCTGGCTGTCGCAGAGCAAACCAAGTTTAATTCACAACTGGTACTCGGAACTTTATGAAGCGCCGCTCAGTGCGTCCGCACCGGGACCAGAACTGCACCGAGCAAAACTTCAGCAAGCCACGCCTGCCCGACACGCCCACCTTCCCTGCCCGAACTCCAGGCCCAGCCCCGCCTTCCGGACGCGGGACCTTGCGCCAGGTCCGAGCCCTTTCCCCTACTTAAAACGTTAACCGTTGCGCGGCTCTCTCCTAGCAGACGCCAACGCAAAGCAGCTGCCCCGGGGAGCGCTAGCCTCGAGGGGGTGGGTGCCCTCAAAGACGCCTACGTCTACACCAAGCTCCAAGAGTTTGTCCCGGAGGGCAGCCACGTCTGCGGGCGTTCTGCGAGAAACAGGGCGGCTGGGGCAAGGGTTATCTGCACGAGCTGCAGTCTACACTCGGGAGTGCGCCTGCACCCGGAAAGCTGAACTGCTGAACCTCCGAGCCGCAAACCAGGGGGCCGAAGGCGCCTGAACTGCAGACACACGACTGGAAAACTGTAGTTCGGTACCTACCGCCGAGCTCACTGGCGGCGGCTTTGGCCATTTCCAGATTTCTGGCGATGATGGCCACTCGGTAGCCTTTCTGGGCCATTAACTGGGCCACCGCCCTGCCAATGCCCCGAGAGCCTCCAAAAACAGCACAGACTTTGTCCATGTAGGACCGGGGCTAGACAGGCGGCCTCTCTGCTCTTTGCGCTTTTTACCCACCGCGGTTCCAAAACTTAAAACCTAAAGGTCAAACCGCAGGAATGTGGAGAGCGCGGCGAAACCCCTCTACGACTCCTTAAACGCGTGCTTCTGCCAAAGCAGGAGGACGAGCAGAGGCGCTAAAAATACAGCGTGAGCGTACGGACGTCAGCGCGCAGGGCTCCCAGGCGCCGTGCCTACGAGGTCGCAGGCGTGACACAGACACGATGGCCGGTGCTGCACTGCATGCTGGGACTTGTAGTCTTGAAACGGGAGTATCAACGAGAGCGAATTACTCAGTGGGGGATGTGTTCATGGTAATTAGAGGTACCTCTATGCTCGCTGCGACGTGGTAATGGGAGTAGGGATTGGAGCTCGAGTGACCTGGAGCTACCGGGTTTTTAAGGCACTTGACTTTCTAAAATCAGGGCAGTTGCTGGCAAAACTAGAGAAGTTAATCACTGTAGGTAAAACCCAGAACAGATGCTTCTGGCAGCGTCAGTGCCGACCTTCACACAGGATTTGTCTCTGGCTGGAGCTAGGTAACACCTACGTGTTAGAAGTCGTCCCCGAGTATGGGACTCACACCAAAACCAATTGTACCTGTCCCTTCCCTAAGTTACAGCAGAAATGGGCCCCACCCCACCTAGACGTTACCGCTCAGCTTAAAGAGCGCTGTGAAGGCAATGCCTGGTGAACAACACCGTACAGCCGAAGCTCAAGAAATGTTAATTGGATGATTGAATAGTGGCGAGAAGGATCAAACAAGCACAGGTTACTGCAGAAAAACAAAATGAGTTCCTGCAATTCTTAATCGATGTGCTGATCTGTGTTAAAAAGCTGAAGTTGAGTGTTAAAATTATACTGCACAAAGGAAGATTTCCTTGACACAATATGATTGCAGTAGATGACTCAGAAAATTATAACTGTAATCCCTACTACTAAAAGAATACACAATCTGGGACAGCAGCACTAATAAAACCAGAAACACTAGTGAGTAGGCCAAAGTCAGAATGAAGTGCAAAACTACCCTAACACAATAGCTCAGAGCTGATTCCCACTCGAAGAAAAGGAGGGGGTGAGCAAAACAACAAACCTGTAAGCAAATTAGCATTAGTTTTTGATATTTTTACTCCAACTTGATTTAAAAGGGATATGAAATGGCCTGTGACATTACCTGAGTAAAACCTCATACACATTAAGATGGCTATTATCAAAAACAAATAATAAGTATCGGGGAGGATGTGGAGAAACTGGAACTCCTATGCATTGTATATCCATATTTGGACATTTGTATATCCATATTTCAGAGCAACATTAGCTACAGTATCTAAAATATGGAAGCAACCCAAGGGCGCATCCATGGATGAATAAGCAAATGCATGTATGTATATGTAATGGAATACTATTCAGCCTTAAAAAGGAAGGAAATTCTGTGATATGCTACAAACTTGAGGGCATTAGGCTAAATGAGGTAAGACAATCACAAAAAGACAAATATTATATGACTCCATTTATATGAGGTCATTAGAGTAGTCAAAATCAAAGTCAGAAAGTCAGGAAGTGATGGCTGGAGACTGGAGCAGCAGGAATGAGAGATATTGCTCAATGGAGGTAATGTTTCTTCAAATGAAAAGAGTTCTGGGAGGGATCTGGTGATGTCTGCACAATGTGAGTGCACTTAATACCACTGAGGGGTACACTTAAAAAGGGTTAAGAGAGCAAATTTTATGTTTTTTGTATATAATTTTATTTTCTTTGTATTTTATCTCAAATTTTTAATTCGGGGGGGTGCTTAACCATACAAATATTAACAATGACAACAAAAATACTGAATGCAAGTTTAGATTTCTGTGGGGTTGTTTTTTTGACCCTAAAGTATATACAAATACTGTCAAACTACTGTGATTTAAAAGCACTTTAAGTATTTCTTCTCTAGGGAGTTATACCATAAAATGGTAACAGCTTTTCAACTCTTAGAAGTAGTTTTATGTTTTTACCATTTTTATTTAGGTTTTTCTTTCTATTATATAGATTTATATGATCTTAAGTATAAACCACAAAACAGATACAGTAAGTTCTCATTTAAGATCATCGATAAATTCTTGGAATATGCAACTTTAAGCAAAATGTAGAACAAAAGTAGGTCCTCAAATAATATTCTCTTCAACACTACTGCGAGTTTTTCACACAACATTGAAGTTATTTGAGGATCTGCAGTACAGTCAACAAAATATAGCTTACTTTACCATTTTGGTTAAGTTTATTTATCCCTCTATTCTTTTTGAAAATATTTAAAAATACATAGCTTTCCTGCTTTCACCTCTGTAGGGTAAGTGAATTGGTCAGGCTTTTACATCTTTGGCCTCTGTAGCAATCACCTTCAGCCTTCATCTTGTTAATGTAGGGGGCCATGGGCATGGGCCACTCGTGCCTGACTATGGACACCTGAGCATGGGTGTGTATATGCCCGCACGCATGTTTTAACTGTGCACACCTGAGCCTAAAGGTCAGAGACATAAGGGTGGTGGATGTTACCCAGAGATGATTACGGCGGATTGGCTACAAGAGGAAGAAACCACGAGAAAACACCGAGAAAAGAGCTTATAGAGATTCTCGGGGCCCAAGTTGCTGTCTCCCCGCTGGCTGTTTCCCTTGCGTACTAAAGAGCCTATGGGAATGATGCCAAGGTTCCAAGGTTCTCTTTCAAGCTGCCCGAACCGATGGTGAACCAACCCAGCCTGGGATGTTTGCACAACAGCTTCTTTCTTATAGAGGAGACTGCACACTATAAATATTGCTTGACATCTTACTTTCCTCAGGGTAATGACATATCTGGCAGTCATGCCATCACTGTGTGCTGAGATTCTCCTTGCTCCTTTTCATAGCTTCCTAGTGTTCCGTTATGGGGATCGTGATTGGCAGAATTCTAAAGAGAACCCTTCCCCACTTTACCCTAGCTATTCACTCAAATGCCAATCTAGGAACGACTGTGAAAGGAATTTGAAGATTTATTTAAATTCCAACTCAATTAACCTTAAACTATGGGTGAGGCTAATCCAATCAGATGAAACCCTTAAAAAAGCAGAGTGTTTTCTTTGGCTAGCAGCAGAAGGGCGACATCTGAAGCGTGAGGTGGATTCCAGGCATGATAAGTGCTCCTCCCGGCCTCCAGGGGAAAGCTAATATCTCTGCTGTGAACTACTAATGGAGAAAGACAGCCCATAGAAGCTGAGAACAAGCCCCAGCTAATAACCATCAAGAAAATAAGGACCTCATTCATACAGGTGCAAGAAAACCAATTCTACCAATAAGTGAACTTTCAGCAAAAAGGAAAAAAATATGGTGTTTAGATCTGTTCCATCTATCACAAAGATCATCAACACATGATGTGAGGTGACATCCAAAATTCTCAAAACCTTCCATTTTTTCTCACTATTTACAAGAATGGTTAGGTTGAGCTTTTCTTTGAGCTTTTCTTTTGACACACATTTCAGTTTAAACCCCAAATCTATTCTCCCCCCCACACACCCCTTAATACAAAACTATGACACTCATCACAATAAATCACCGGTTAGCCAGGTGGGCTATGGCAGAAGTTCCTTTCTGGCCCCTTGATAGTGAGTTGAGAGTCTGTAAATTAAACTGGGCCTCCTTTTCCCAGCAGGACCTTGACGAGAGGCTTGAAGGGAGCCCACCTTTAGTCTTTTCTTCTCACTACACCTGTCACATTTGCAATAGTATTTTGACCATATTTTACACTTGTCTTTCATATAAACCCACTATAACAACATATTTTCTCAGATTCCAACCAGTGCAAGCCCCTGAGAAAATAACTTAGGTGTAAGGACTGCTACGCACTTTTAAATACAATACTTTATTTAATTGCAAAAAAACTAGAAAAAATAGTACTATTAAAGTAAATAAACATTATTTGAAAGCACTGTATACTTTCAATGAATGGGTTCTATGGTAGGTGAAATATAACTCAGTAACACCATAATAAAAAAGTTATCGAAAGCCTCCTGTTCCACTAAATGAAGTTTGAAACTGTACTTCTAAGTGGGCCATAACTTGCATGAATATTTTTCCTACAAATCAAGATTTATAATCCCCAAGATTCCTAAAGGAAAATGTATTAGGGAGTTCAAAATAATGATTTAATATTTAGTGGGAATGCTCTTTACCCAGCATCCTGGACTGAGTGCCTCCAACTGAGAGGCCCCCAAATGGGATGGTCACCTTCCCTTCCAGGTTTCTCTAGGCAATGAGAAACGATTCCGCAGCACCCACAAGGTCTGCGGCAGGTGACCAACCTGCCTTCTCAAAACAGCCCCGCTCTTATTTCAAGATGAAAGAGTTAGAAAGCTGCCTCAGTGTGACTGAGATTAAAAAGGAGTGTTGGTTTTCCCCTGACATTCTTTTACTCAATCTCCTGGGTCATCTAAGTTGTCAAGGAATGCATTTTTATTATGTACAAAAGCTTATTTCATTTGCAATGGGGAAGAAAAGAAGTCTATGAGTACTTTCATTTTTGTTGAACTGGAATCCACGTCAAAGGGGCTGCTCTAGGAAACCCACCATCACACATTCAATTCCTCAAGGCAAAAACGTGGACTGTATTCCTATCCTCTCTGTTATTCATCACATGCTCTACATCCACTCCACAAAGTTCCACTGATTCTCCTTTAAAATTCGCTCTACCCTACATCCCCTCCTTAAACTCCATTGCTCAACTTGGGGACGGAATGACTAGTACACAGTTTACACTGTCCAGAATCTTGGATCTCAACACCACCCCCAGAGGACTCCTTCTAAATAAAATGCACATATGCTATCACTCCCAGACTAAAACCCTGCAACAGCTCCCCATCAGTCACAGGATAAAGCAAAATCCTCCCTAATCTGTTACCTCTGCAGTACTCTGCTGACAGCCTCTCCCCACCCCTTGCCCGTGAAACTTTCCAATCTCAGTTCTCAGTTCTACAAGATACTTGCAGTTCCCTGGAGTGACATGTTCTTTCATGCTTCCACGAGTTCCCAAATGCTGCCTTCTCAGCCTCTAACACTCTCACTTCTCCCGGGGAAATCGTATTCATCATTCAGGGCATGGCTCAAACATCTCTACCAAGGCAAGCCTTTCCTGGCACAGCCGATCATGCGAAGCCCTCCTTACCTTTAAGTCTGTGTTTCATGCAGGAATCCTGATCTCAGAATTTAGGAAATTCCAGGGAAACAGTGAACAGATTCTCCAGAGATCTGCGAACACAGCAAAAGTAAACACAAAATTTTGCACCCATTTTGAAAGAGAATTTGGGGGGAGAGGAACCACGCTTTCATCAGGTTCTCAAGGGGAACTTTCATCTCCAAAGATGATGAACTTGGAACTAAACAGTGAACTCTTTGAATACAGACATTGTAACAATCATATTTGTTTCCCTGTTTGTAGCACAGTTCTAGGGCTTGTGAACACTAAGTACATTAGCTAATGGATGAATAACTGAGGGACTGAAATAACTCATTTAAAAGGAATTTATTGCTATAGGCAATAACCAGTGTTGGCTATAGCTATGATTAAAATAGACCTCATTCCCACATCCACTGGGGAAATTATCTGGCAAGGAAAACAGATATTAAACAATTAATCATGCAATTACTATTTAATTGCAATAGTGGAAAGGCCTATAAAGAAGTAGAGGCTGCTAGGAGGGCATAACTGGGGCTTTTGATCCAAGTTGGAGATATGAGGATCCTTTAAGACTATAATGTTCATATCGTCAATAAATACTAAGAAACATTACAGAGAACGATAACTACAGTTACTATCCATTTGTACTTAAAGGATTAACTAGGAGATAGCATAATTTATACATAAGGAATAAGCATCCTAATTAAAATTTGCACGTTGAATGATGAAAGAGACGGTTAGTCAAAGGAGGGTTAGTATTACTCATAGATGAGATCGCTTAACTTGGACATTTCACCAGGAAGCACCACGGAAGAGTTTAATGCCTGAAATTTTATGAAACTCCCTTTTTCAATGTGCAAAACATTTTCAAGTGGTCTAAGGTCATCTTAAGATCAAGTCCCCAAAGTGGTATACCTGCCACGCCACACATAAAAGAACTCAGTGTTTCCAAAATGCGTTCTGAGGCTGGCCTCGGTCCTCTGACCCCATCCTCCTATCATTCTATTTCTATCTCTGCTTCTTCGGCGCCTTCCCTGCTCTGACTTTCTGGCTGTGGCCTCTCACTTGGCTCTCAACTCACCTGCTGTGTTTCCCAGACAAAGGGAAGTGAACTTTTCCCAGCCTGGCCCCGCTGCTCCGAGACTGATTGATCTGTATCACGGGCCCTGGTAAGGCCCTGGCACATGCCACCTCCTCGATGGACTCCAGCTGGCAGCTCTGGCTGCACTTGGACTCTACACAGTCTGACTCTTCCAAGTTCTCTGGGAAAGCCAGAATCGACAGTATGTGGTTTTAACAACTGAAACAGACCTGAAATGGAGCGGCTTCTGTATTTCTCGAATGTACCTAGTGACTGTGGGTGTCTCCCTTTAATGATCACTGCTTTCTGTCCCTGATCTATAGGCTACAGAGACCCATCCTCAGCTGGGATTTGGGTTAGCTAAGCCAAGTGGAAAACTTGGGCTCTCGAGCACATAAAAAACCTTTTCCTTACAATAGGACTCCTACTGGGATGGATGTGTGTGATGGGTTGAACTGTGTGCCTCTGAGATTCATGTAGAAGCTCTAACCCCTAATGTGACAGTATTTGGGATTTAAGAAGGCAATTTAGATTAAATGAGGTCATAAAGGCAGGTTCAGTGCATTTAGGCTGCTAGAACAAAATATCATAGACTGAGTGGCTTATAAACAACAGGAATTTATTTCTCACAGTTCTGGAAGCTGGTAAATCCAAGAGCAAAGTGCAGGCAGATTCAATTACTGGTGAGGGTTCTCTTCCTGGTTCATAGACAGACATCTTACTATTACCCCACACAGTGGCAGAGGTAAGGGAGCCCACTTGTACACCTCCTTAACAAGAATACTGATCCCATCCACAAAGGAGATACCCACAAGACCTAATCACCTCCCAAAGACACCATGGCCCAATCCCATCACATCAGAGGTCAGGACTTCACCATATGAATTTAGGGTGTGGGGAAATAAACCTTCAATCTACAATGAGGGTGGAGGCCTAATCCGATGGGACTGGTATCCTCACAAGAAGAGGGAGAGATACCAGAGAGCCCTCTCTCTCTTCTGCTCTCTCCCTCTGAGCAGACAGGGAAAGGCCACATAAGGACACACACAGGAAGGCAGCCATCTGCAAGTCAGGAAGGTCTGACCAGAAAACAACCATGACAGCCTCTTGATCTTGGCCTTCTTAGTCTCCAGAACTATGAGAAAATTGATTTCTGAGCTTCAGCTCCAAGTCTGTGGGATTTTGTTAGGGCAGCCAGTGAAGACCAATACAATGTAATCATTCACTCTCTTCTTTACAACAACCAAGTTGCAACACACTGCAAGATAGTATCACACACTGCTGATCATGGGAGTTGAATCAGGAAGAGAATGTCACCAGGAGAACTATTCCAGAGCAAGAGTAAGAAGAACAGGATCGCACATCGCACCCTTCGCTCTTGCCCATTGCCTGCAGACATCCAGACTCCGAAGATCTCTCCTATCCTATTGCCACAGCTCACTTTCTGGGAGGGCTTGGAAACTCATTCCCACTGAGTGGTAAATAGTACCAGTAAGAAGCATTAAGTTGCTTAGGAACAAAAGAATTTAACAGAGAGCCAAGTGTTAAGATGAAGGGATGCTAATCAAGTAGTGATGTATCATCTAGCACCCACCTACCAAACAACATAAATCTACTGGAGCTCAGGAATATCCCCAATACAGACACAAAACTCTGGGGAAAAGAGGACAAAGATGGCAGTGACCTGAATTGTGGAGTTCACATGTGTTGACAGAAATGACACCTAAGCAGTATGATGAAGACTGTAATACAGAAATGTGAACATGGTATTGAAGGAGCAGGGATTCAGATTCAGGACAGGTAATAATGCATGTGACTGTGTGTGTGTGTGTGTGTGTGTGTGTGTGTGTGTGTGTGTGTCTGTGTCTGTAAGTGTTTACAGATATATACACACGTGCATGTGAAATACAGATTTCATTATAGGTATGCATTATAATAAGCATGAGTGCATTATTACATGTACACATATACATGTGTATATGTATATGGATGTGTATGTGTGAATGTGCATGCACATGAGTCTATGTGTGTAAAAGCAAGATTTTACTAAGCTAACAGCTACTGCTCATTGAATACTTAAGTATCACATGCCAAGTACGCTGTTTACATGTATTATAATCCCTGAGTATTATAGTCCAGATTTTCTGGTTGCAAGAAGGAGAAGTCATTGAAACACCCAAGAATTACTGTGTGGTATGTCACATCAAAGGCAGCAAGCAGGGGCCCATGGAGGCTGGAATCGATCATAGGGAAATCTCAGGGACCACAGAGCATCTCTCTCTACTCCCTCTCGCTTTGTGTGGCCACAAGACCCCCTTCTCTGCTCTCCTCTGATCTAAATCCCTACTTCTTGCATACTCACTTTCTTTACTCATCGACATGTACATGGTTGAAAATAGCCACTGTAGCCCTGTAGGACTTTACCATTTGAGTGACCCAACATTGCCTCCCTTCAGCAAAGACAGGGAATTTTATTGGTCATCATTCAGGTGTTAAAAAAGAAACAAGAGATCCAAAATAGAGAGACTTATGCTAGGCCCATGTCACAAACTGGGACTTACTAGCTAATCTAACCAATTTCAGTCTCTTTCGGGGACATAATCTTAAACCTGTCAATCTGGAATGACCTGGTCAGCACTAATGAGGTAATCTGCTTGCAGATCCCAGCTGTCCCCCAAGGAAGGTGACCTTGTCTGAAATCATCCACTCTTTGCTAGAAACTTCCTTTTCCCAACCCATTCAGCCTCGGAAAGTCTTTCATTTCGTTTAGCTACTTGGAGTTCTCTTTGTCTGCTAGACTGGTTGCTGACTAATTCATGAATCATTGAATACAGACAAAAAGATCTTTAATTTTACTCAGTTGGATTTTGTTTTTGTTTTAACACATGTGTGCACTAGGAGTGGTGCTGGCAGGGGGCAGGGGAGGAGCGGGTGCAGAGGGAGGGCTGAGTGAGTAGGGTACTCAAAGTATTCAGACATGGGGATAGCCTGACACCTGTGTCTTGGGGTTGAGGGTGGAAAGCAGTTCTAAGAGGGACATGGGCTGGGCAGGGAGTTCCATCCTCCTGGATGATCTCTGCTAAAAGTAAATACTTGTTTTAGAAGCCAAGTGTACATCATACAGTTCCTTGACAGACTATAGGATTTTTCTCATTTCAAAGTGGCTGAGACCAAGGCCCCATGAAATCTGTGTTTTGTTCCAAGTAAGTCACAGGGGTTCCCAGAACAGCATGTAACATGTAATAGGTAGAAAAGTGGAAAAGGAGGTGATGATATCTGCGGAGAGATATATGAGTCGTTAAAAAGTGTAACAGGTGCCAATTCTCTGGGGAGTAAGAATCAGTCCCCTCCAGAAAGTATACTCACTTTGCTGCAGTTAGGGAGTTAAGGAACAAATATTTATGGGTTCCTACATAACCTACTAGTAGGGAAAAACTGGGCCAGAATTCATCTTATTTAAAAAAAAATATGACTAATTTATGTGGCCAATTTATTAGACTAACCTGTAGATCACAGTAATTTAAAATAATTGAGTATAAAGTAGATGATCCTTAACCAAAACTGTGAAAGTGTCCTGGTTCCCTTTGGTGAATACATTACATCAGGATTACTGTATGGGAATAAATCGATTGGAAAGATGTTTATATGGTGACAAACTAACACTTGACTACTCTTCATTCAAAGTGACGCCTGTCTGCTAGTCTAAATAAATCTGCAGTTGGCAATACAGCATCATGCTTACCTCAAGTTAAACCACCAGGGTTTGCATCCTGACTATACCACAAACTGAGTGGTACTGAATAGATTATTAAGCACTGTGGGGTAACATTTCTTTCTCAGAGAAGTGGGGGAAATAGTATTCACAGGAGGTTATTCCCAAGCATAAGTGGACTGATCCTGTACACAGCCCTTAGCTCAGGCCTCTCACTTCAATACTTAGTAGCACCCGGGCATGGCATTTGCATCGGAACCTTGGCTTGCTTAGTAAATTAGTACTTAGATCTTGTCTTGCATCATTCTTCCGCTTTCTCAATTTAATAAGCATTCTTTTTCTCAGTTTTTCTTCTGATATCTATTGTTTCCTGCATCTCAGACAAAATAAATCAAGCATATTTCTGCTTCCTAGCTTCTACTTCTTTCTTTTCAAAATCAATGAATAAAAAAAATACAATTCATACCTGAGGGCTCACCTCAGACAAGTTCATTTATTTGTAAAGAATTATCCCCAAATATGTTTGTAAACGTTCAGTACTCGGAATGACACCGAAATGTATGACAAAGCATGTTTCCCTGTTGGTTTCTACCACATCCTCCTCTTCCTTTTTAGTGTCTATGTCTGGACTTCTGTAGAATTCTGGGAGCTGTTTTGAAGCCACTGAGAAAACAGTGATTCAAACAGAAATAGACATATGCTCGGGCAGTGTGCGGTGGCTGCTGAGTCACCACCGGATGGATGTCTCATCCTCATCTCGTCTGCAAAGGACAAATGTTAACACAAACCAGCAATAATATAAGTAACACCTGAAGACATGGGAAGTTTCTGTGGAGTGCCAGAAAATAGCCAATATGTTTCATTTCATCACCTCACCTAAGAATAATCTGAGTCACTAAAAATATACACTGCATACCACACATTTTTAACATTTAAAAAATTTATCCTGAACACAGAGCCCCCTCGATGAGTGGAAGGTTAACTCTAAACCTATGTGACCAGCCATTTTCAAGCTTTCTATTAAAATGTGATCGGTGCTTCTTTGTTAATTTGGGGATCATTTAGGTATTGGTAAGGACCCAAACCAGAGTTTCAAAATAACAACTGGGAAAAAAGTTAAATTTAGAAAGATCTATTGATTTATATGCTATAGTCTGAGTACTAGGAAACGATCTCCATTTTTTTAGGCACAACAGTGCATACCTCCGCGTGGCTCGTTGGAGGCACACACTCACTGACACACAAAGACATTCAGTCATATGTTCCCGTCACTGTGGCAGGGCCTGATGAACCAGTGGTGAACAACAGTATCCCTCTGATAAGATAGACACTGAACAAATACGTATAGTTGTGACAAATGTTATGAGAACAAAGTATAGGTAGAGGGGCCATAGGAATGTATTATGGGGGTAACTAACCTATCCCGGGCAAGTAAAAGAGATTCCCTAAGGAAACAGCAATAGCATTTCAATTGCACCTTGGTGAGTGGGAAAGGCTTAATCAGGTGAAGAGAATCCCCAAAAGAAGAGTTACGGGCACCTGACTATGTAATGATCTGCGATGGAAACTGTTCTAGAAACTAATTGTTGAGCCAATAAATAGGTTGAAGCTTAAGAGACGATAAAAGAATAAACATGGGCAAGGTTATGATAGGACACTTAGATGTCAAAGTTTATCTTGAAGAAATTCGAAAGTCATAGAAGAGCTTTAAAAGATGACTCTGGACACACTAGGCACAATGAGTTAGAGGGGAGTTAGGGATGATGGATAGAAGCAGGCAGGACACTATTGTAGTATGTAGGCATGAATCAGGGTGGATTAGATGGGAGTGGCCATAGTGAGGACAGAGAAAATTTGGTGGATTTAAAGATACGCCAAGACAAAATCAACAGGGCATGGATTTTAAGAAAAGGTTTTAGTAGAACACATCAATACAGAGAGCAGGAGTTTGAGTGGACCAGAGAAACACTGGGGCAGCTGGACGGCAGTCAGGGTTCATTTATGACAGGCCGGTTTCTCCAGAAGTGCTCTGCAGTCCACGAGCTACTGGGTCCACCTAGCAATAGTGATTTTTTTCCAGGTAAGTGTGAAAAATGGACAACTCAGAAAATTCAGTGGTAGGAAAGAAAGTAACTGACATGGTGAACCATGGAATCCAAGTATAAAGAACATTTTTTTAAAAAGCAGGAAGATTTAACACAAGCTAGCAAGTGGTGCAGCCTAACAAGAGGCTTGGGTCTTTGTCTTGCGGCCGGAGGCCATATTCCTTCCATCTCACAAATGAACAGGGATATTAAAAAGCTTTCCTTTGCTGCCATGTAAGTTTAACATTTCAGGTGCCTTTTGCTTTAAATGATCTTTACCAGATATCAGCAGATACAACAAATTAAAGTTCTGTATACTGTTATATGTACACTTACTTCTCTATATAAACTATCTCAGAATCACATAAAATCCAGATCTTTTCTATTCTTTTGTTACAAATTTTTTCATTCCATAATTAAGAACAAGTTAATTGCACAGTCTTACAATGGTTGTAAACTGTGACTCCAAGAGCATGGAGGTTATGAGAGAAACAAACTATAAAGTGAAATTTTTCCTTAAGATGCAGTCTAATTGAAAAGACAAAGATATTCAAGGTAAAACAGTAGATGGAAATGGAATAAAAATGCAAACATAGTATGGAACTCACTGTGACAAGGATGTTAAAAGAGGTTTCTATAAAGTCAAATGAAGAGGGCCTCCCTAGTGGCACAACAAGTTAGGACTCAGCACTATGAAGCTATCCACAGCCACTGCAGCATGAGTTCGATCCCTGGCCAGGAAGCTTCCCACATGGCACAGCAGACCTCTCCTGCCTCACCGGCTGCTCCCCTCAGCAGTGTATTGCAGTCAATCTGCCTGTTCTGCTCCCCACTCTGTCTCTGGTGAATCCCCTCCCCACCCCACACCTTTGGCCTATACCCCAGTTCTTGTATCCATAAATAAATAAATCTTTAAAAAAAATAATACAGTCTTATGAAGGACCTAGAAGAACGCTCGGATCCAGGGAAATAGCAAATGAGAAACAATATGCTTGTTTCTGTCCACAAGAAAGACGCATCAAACCTAAATAACAAGATAAAAAAAGGCCTCGTAATGCATGACTGACACACAGTCTATCTTCATCCCAAGGGAGAATTTCTAGAAGTTGATTTTCCAGATTTATAGAACACAACTTCTGAGTGGTCACTGTAGCAACTGTGACATTTTCCTGTTTCTCTGGCTGAACCAGTGACAAGTTGCATCACTAATCCTGAGTTTATTAAGAAGTGTCACCGTCTCATGTTAGAAATCTCTCTAGAGGGTTTGGTGCTGTTCTCGCCAGTTGATTATTTGGGATTTATGTTCTGAAGTACCAAAGTGCATTTTTAATCTGTCATCAAAGCAGATTATCGGAACCAGACACGACAAGATTTAACGCATGGTTTTTCATGCCTAAAACGGATAGCAAATACTGCAGTGTATTTCACTGCATTGAGAGTAAACATGATAAATTAATGAGTGGTTTCCCCTCTCACTGAATAATTATAGGTTCTTTCCTACTAAAAACAAATTATTTTTATTTCCCTTAAGAAGACTATGATTAATTGTGCAAAATTACACTTGTCTTCAGTTAAATAGATTTCCTTCTTTCCATGGGATTAGTGGGATATTATATATTATTAAATAGCTTGGGAAACCCCAAAGAAGGAACTCTTCCTCTTCAGAACTAAAGCTGGGTTGGAAATGTTATGGAATGATACAAGGGGGCCTACAAGTTTCACTCATTGGTTGAAATGACCTATGGCAAACTGAGCAAACAGTGTCTTACAGTTCGTCTCAGTTTTATGAGATGGCAATAATAAAATACAGATTGAATAGTTAATAAACATGAGAAACGTGTTTCTCACAGTTCAGCCTCCATTCTGGAGGCTGGAAATTCAAAGCCAAAGTGTCAGCATGGTTGAGTGAAGCTCCTCTTCCTGGCTCATGGCCCACATATTTTGCTATCTCCTTTCATGGCAGAAGGGGCAAGGGAGCAGTAAGCCCATTCATGAAGGTTCCATCCCACAGGCCCCCCCCCCCCACCTAGTACCTTTACACAGGCATTAGAAGTTCAACATATGAACTATGTGGGCAAGAGAACATTCAGATCAAAGCAAGTTCCAATTCTGATTTATTGAAAGCACATTGATATTGCCCAAATCTCACCTAAGACGATACTAGTCTTAGAAATTTTCTGAGAAAAGCACAAGATGAAAGTCAAGAAAGTTTGTTAATAGGCGGGGGTTTGTTAATAGGCTAAGGCTTTCTAAAGATACTATCTCAAAGGTGGGGCTTCTTGGCCTCAGTACAGATGACATTTTCAGATGGTTATTTTTTTTGGGGAGGGCTGCTCTGTGCATTGTAGAATGTCAGCAGCACCCACCCTTTCGAGGCCAGCAGCACGCCCACCTCCAGTATGACAACCAACAGATAGATGCACACTGCCTGCCAAAGGCCTCCTGGGGGGCAAAACTGTCCCTAGCTGAGAACCACTGTCCTGATTACAGCACTCCTTGCTGGTCCCAAGTCTAGAAGACATTGTACTTGACTCTGCTAGTTGCGCCCCAATACCTATAATCCTGTTCTGATAACAGAAGCTCCAGCTAACTTTGAAGTTGTCTGCAATAAAGACCACACTCTCCAGTCTCCCTTGGAGCTAACTGGGACAACGACACTGAGGTTAACAGGATTTAAGCAGAAATTATGACAAGGGTAATCTCCCAGTCATGTCCATAAAATGGAAGGAATACTTCTCCCATTCTCCTTTCCATCTTCTCCCTGGTTAGGTGTGAATACGATGGTAAGAGCTAGCCACATCGGACTGGAACCACAGGCTGAGTATGGCAGAGCATACTTAGAGCCTAAGATGAAATGTAAGTGGATGTTTGACATGGTAGAGGTGCAATGTCAGCCCAGAGCCCAGAGAGAAATAAACTTTTCTCTTGCTTAAACCATTGCTCTACACAGGTCTTTGCACAGAAACTGGAATTTGCATCTTAACTAATGCAAATCCCAACTACTGTGCTGTATTAAGAAGGCAGTAGTTAAGATAGGAAGACCTTTATTTGTAACTGGGATTTAAGGAAAACTAACTAGGTCTCCATCCTTGATGGGGAAATAGTCCTTTTTTGCTCCAACACTATAAACAGGGGAGAAACACTGAGCAGGTGGAATTGGTGATCCAGTCGGTCAGACCAAGGGAAGGAGATCCAGCAGTGAGAGAGACCCTGGTGGTCTTTCCTGGGCCTACACTGACATTCATGTTAAGGCAGTGAGGCTGGTGGGTCCCCGCTGTAGCTTTTTGCCATAGAAAGGGCATGTTCTAGGATGTACTTTGTGGGGGTTTCAAGAATAAGAAATACTTATCAGTGGGAGGGGTGACCAGTGTCTGGTCACCTGCCCGACCCCATGGACAAGATCTGAAACACTGAAGAGTTAAGGTTTGCAGGCGCAGGTGAGGAAATCAGGAGGGACACCATGAAATACCAGGTCGTGGTGTGGCAAAGGGAGTGTGGAGCAGAGGGGATGGGCTCTCTCCCCACTCTGGCAAGGAATGATGCTTAGCACCTGTGAGGGTTCTAGGTCCCGGAGGCTACAGGAAGAGATCATGTCAGAGGCCCAGGGGAGGTCAGCTCTGCAGATATTGTGCCTCTTAGGGACCTGCAAGAGCAGGTGTTGAGTGGGCCAGGATTTTGCTTATAAGCAAAAATGTGACCCCAGGGTCACACCCAGAGCGGGGGATATCGCAACCGGCTGTGGCTGCGCATTATCACGTAAAGCCTTAACTTGGTCAGAGTTGATGGTGAATGTTGGCTGTGGCAGACAATGGCGGAGCCTGATCCAAGAAGCATTCCAAGACCCTCCTCCCCACTGTTGCCAGCCACAAGAGGGCCTAGGGCAGTGTATTGGGCAATGTGATCAAAACAGAAGATGCTAGTGCTGTTCCTCGGAAAGTATTTTCCTTTCTGCCCCTTCACACTAAAGAATGTAGGCATGATTCCTCAAGCAACTGCCATCATCACTGAACCGCTCCAACTACTGATTTCTGGACTTCATATGTGAGGAAAATAATTCCTCATCCTTATCTGACTGTAGTAGGGTTTACTTACATGGCTGATAAGATCTGGAGAGTATCCTATGAGCAAATGTCTGAAGATCATATACAAGCCAAGAATCTCTTTCCAGCCATTTTGCTCAGTCTGTATGTGGCTGTTGTGTGACTTCTCACAAAGCTCTGATGTTCATTTACCTATCTAAAAAAGTTTGGTGCTGGCAAGGACACAGAAAAACTGGATCCTTCCTATACCACTGGAGGAAATATAAAATGGTATAGCCGCTCTGGAAAATTGTTCATCAGCTGCTTATAAAACTAAACATGTACCTTCTGTACAACCTAGCAACCATCTTTTCTTGGGCATTTATCCCAGACAAATGAAAACTTATGCTCACACACACAACACATACACAATCTTGTACATGAATATTCATAGCGGCTTTCTCTGCAATGGCAAAAACCTGGAAACAACCCAAATATGTTTGAAAAACTGAGTGGCTACACAGACCCCGCCCAGTCTATACAATGGAATAGGACTCAGCAATAAAAAGGAACAACTATTGGGCCTCCCTGGTGGCTCAGCGGTTAAGCGCTGCACTGTGGAGCTGTTGGCAGCGGCGACACAAGTTAGATGCCCGGCCAGGGAGATTCCCACATGGCGTGACAGACCTCTCCTGCCTCACCCGCTGCTCCCCTCAGTAGTGTATTTCCGTAGATCTGCCTGTTCAGCTCCCCACTCTGTCTCTGGTGAACCCTCTCGCCACCCCATGCCTCTGGCCTCTACCCCAGCTTGTATGCATAAATAAATAAATCTTTTTTTTAAAAAAAAAAGAACAACTATTGACACTACCCCAGCCTAGATGGAGCTCAAGGGCAAATACTTAATGATAAGACTCAGTCTCCAACGTTTACATACTATGTGATTCTGATTTTATAGGACCCTGGAAATGACAAAAGAATAGAAATGGAAAGCAGATTAAAGGTTGCCAGTGTTTACAAAGAAAGGCTGGGAGGCTGTGAATATAAAGGAGATGCCCAAGGGACTTCTTTGTGTGGACAGAACAATCCTGTACCTTAATTGTAGTCGTGGTTACACAGACCTGGGATCAAACTGCACAGGACCATAAACACACACTCAAGTGCATGCAGAAACTGGCAACAATGGTGTAAGATTGATAGTCTAGTTTACATGTGGCTGGTCTTGTTACTGTACTACAGTTATATAACATTGGTCATAAAGGGGGAAGAAGGATGATGAGTATATGGAACTCTATCAGTTTCACAACTTTCTGGGAGCCTGCAATCATTTAATAATAAAAGTCTATTGAAACACAAACACACACACAATCTTAATAATCAGGAAAAAAGAAATAACTGGCTATCCAGAGTATCTCATCTGAATGGAACCTACAGTCATTTTCCTTGAAATTTCTCCTCTAGTTTTAAGCTTGATGGTGATTTGTTTATTAAAGTTAGGGTGGCATCACTACAGAGAGTATGAAAAGTTAGGAGCAGGAAGGAAGAAATCAGAATAATACATACTCTTGGGACTTAAAGATGAACAATGATGAACAGAAATATTTTCAATACTTTTAAATTTTTCACTTAGAGAATTAAACTTGAGTCTGGTTTGAGCATAAAGAATGGGTCAAAAAATAAATAAAAATCAAGAGGTAAATTTTTACATCAAAGCATTATTTTGGAATGCTCTTAATCCAATTACTCTTTATGAGCCAAAGTGTCACCTAACACAGTCTTTTTTCTACCTCTCTTGTTGGGGGAAAAAAAAAAGATGATTAACAAATAATTGTGTAATGATTAACAACTACACAAAAGCATGTGTACTTTTCCCAGAAAGATAAATTCACAAGTGGGACAAGAAATCCGCCATTGCTTGAGCCACCCCGGCTGCCTCACATGAGGTGCTGATTTATGGCTGAAGGTACCACCCTCATTTCAGGCTTGATGGCTTGATGGTATCCAAGGTAACCAAAAGGTATCCAAAAGTTTTCCCTTCATTAAGTAGTCCTCTGGTTATTCATCAATGTAGCTGTAGATTAGGAACAAAATCCCAAAATCAAGTACAAGGGTGTTTCAGATTGCCATAACTTTTGGGGAAAAAACATGACTTCCAAGCAGCTGAAGCAAGTACAGGCATCATCTAAATGCCATGTAGCGTTGTCTTGGGCAGGACAGAGCCAGGAGAAAACTGGTTTCGGTACTTAAGAGAACCGAGGTGAGCCCAGAGGGGAAGGTAGCCACTGCCGATTTTGGCACAGTCCTCCCCTATTCATGAAACTTCACCTTGATTTAGTTTAACCTGTGACCTGAGAGTCTGCAAACATGTATAAACTTGGGAAACATTCTAGAAGCGAATCACACAACATAAAAAATCACCTCTATCTTCTCTCTGAAAATAGCTGAGCAATGTCAGAACACATTTAGAACCATGACACATATTGGTCGCTGAATGAATATCCGAGTGAATGAAATTTAACATAAACTTCTAATTTCCACTTTCATTTTAAAATAGCAACTGAAGGTTGCTATAGCATCAACTTCCAATTGCAATGGTAATTTTCCAAAATTTTAAGAAATAAAATGTGAAATGCTAGGAGAACCATCACAGTTATTTAAAATTATTTATTAGGATTAAACCTAGAAAAGGAAAGAGCCATTTGGGGCTCTTGATTATGCAGCATCACATCTACAGAGAACTGAATTTAAAAAAAGAATAACTAAAAAAGCAAAGCGCTGAAATATGGCACCAATTTAAGGACCCAAGGTATCCAACTGTTAAGAGAGACTGGATCGGGGGAAGACCGTAATTGTGACTATAATTCATTGTGTACAAACTGGTCATTCCTTTTTCTTTAACCGTGGCCACAGAAAATGTCAAGCTCAATTTTTTTCCTCCTCTGGTTCGTTCATATTTTGTTGTGTGACTCACGTCCCACAGTAACTCCTGGCTGACTTGAAAGGCTGTCTGGGACATCAATTCCCAGGACTCAATTTTCTCTATCAGATTGTTGCAAATAAATCTCATTTTACATCTCAGCTCATAACAGCAGTGAAAATGCTTTACTGTGTCTCTGCTTTCTATTGCTGTGTTTAATGCTACAGCTGAGGACTTGATCGTGGGCCTGAGACAGAGAAGAGGAGAATGTATTTCCCTGCCCCCACCCCTCCACTGCCAGTAACAACTGAACATTAAGGCAGTAAATCACCATCATAATTGTCTAGATATAGCCAGCAACTGGCTTAATGAGATGGCATGTAGGATGCTGGAGAAAAGAAATGACATTTTAACAAGACAACTTGCATCAAACTGTAATTTATCCTTCACAACACATTTAAATTTTCTAGAAAGTTAGCGAACAAAATCACCATTTTGAAGATTCCAGCCTCTGCTTAACCCTTTTGAATCACACCATTAAATCAACAGACACATACAAGATATTCTTTAAAAATTTGAAAATATATGCTTGCAAGATGCTGTGTATCGACCTCATTTCTGCTGCTGCTATAGCATGTGAAATTCAAACTATTTCCTCAGAAAAGTCAGTCACTCAATAGTCCTTTTTTTCATTCTGCAAGAATTGGGGGATTCCTACGTACATATCCACCTTCTCCTGATAAGGAAATTCACTGGACCTGAGCCTTCTCTTTACTACCCCCAAACCTCATTCAATATCTCCAAACCCCTGATCGCCTGGCATCCCAGAGTCAGCTTCAGCTTCAGCACAGAGAAAAAGGAAAAGCTTCTTGGGATTGCCAGTGCAGAGGTTTCTGCAGGCACTACTCAGGGCTGGGGCTAATCCCCGTCACCCTGCAGGCAAAGCTAGAAAGACCAGGCAACGTGATGGTCTGCCTCAAGTTCATCTGCTTCCTTGCATTTTCTCATCCTTCATCCTACCTATTCTAGTCCCTCTTTTCTTCCAAACTTTACTTTTCTCAACTTCACAGAGTCCCTTTCTCTTAATCTCCAAATTGCCTGATGACTGCTAATTTAGATGTAATTTTAAAGTAAGGACTTGATCTGGATCTTTTCAGTCAGAAATCTCGCCTTTCTTCTGTGCTGTTGAGATTTATATGGCTGGTGGCTCTGCCTCAGTGCAACCATCGCCAGTAGAGCAACCCTCCTTAAGCGTCCTAAAAGGGATTATTCTGGAAATGTGTGTTCCAGCTCCCCAAGCTGGAAATAGGTTAATTCGCTAACAATTTTGACATTAAAAAAAATGTAAACAACACGGAAGTAGGTAAGACTAAATGGTGACTGCGTCCGTCTTGATCTCACTGATTTTCTCTTCACATGTACTTGGCAGGTACTGCTGTTGCCAGCTGTGGAAACGGAGGTACATAAAGGCTATATACCAGCTTGGGGACCCGTGGCTGGTGTGTGGTGGAGCCAGGCGCCTAGCTTCCACACTCCCAATGCCTCTTATGGACATAGGTGAACAGGACATAGTTGGAGGCCTTGACAATACTGTACATAGTATTCTAATATTTAAAAACCATTTCTCAGGGTAATGGGGAGAGACAGTTTAATGGGTACTCCTTTAGGAGTGATGAAAACGTCTTGGAACCAGTCAGAGGTGACGGTTGCCTACAGCTGCAAATAGACCAAATGTCACTGAATTGTGTGCTTTAAACTGGCCCATCATGAATTATCTGAATTTTATACCCATGAAAAAAAGCATCTTGGAGTTCTTGGAGTTCTCAGCATCTTGGAGCGTTTTCTGCATAATTGTACCAAAATCTACATAACCATTCCTCTATTGATGGTCTCCAAATATTTGCTGTTACGAAGGCTGTTTTAGAAAAGAACCTCCTCATACTTACATACTTGGTCAGCTAACATTTTGTCAGCCTAGCCCAGTGGCCCCATGAGGGCCTTCTATCTCCTCCTCCCCCTTCCTCTCAAGCCGCAGCCTCCTAAACAAAGTCCCCCACTCTGGCCTCTGAAAGTTGGACCTTGGCCCAACCAAACCGAGGGGCTCAGTTCCCCCCAGGCGAGCTTGTAGAGGCAGTTTCCCCTTAGATGGGCCTCTTCCTGGGAGGAATTTGCACATCAGTTGCTAAAAATATATACAATATTTTGACAATTAAAACATGAGCCCAAATGTTCAATTTAATTTTAATTTAATTTAATGAGAGGTAGTCCTCTACCCTGAAGGGCAAATGTGCCATATCCAAAAGAAATCACCTTCGAAACCTGACTCACTTTCTCACACCTCCCTTCCCAACGGAGCAGGGGCGAGAGCCACTTCCCTGGTTCCTCACACCCAGATCTTTCATGAACTCTGTCAGATTGGCCTTCGTCAGGTTAATAGCGCCTGCCCTGGCATAGACACCTCTCCTCATCCTCAGCAGGTAAAATGAGAACATGGCTCTTCTTTGTCACTTCCCCATCATGCTCTCCCGCTTTTGCTACATGTGTGGCCACAGGCCTACTCACACCTCCAAGATCACATTCAGCTGGGCACAAAGTTCTAGGCACCTCTTTGCCTACCACTCACCATGTCCTATGAGTGAAGTTACTGAAGGAACAGAAAAGTCTGGTCTCTATCACACAGTTGAGGAAACACAGCATCTTAGTTCCGTACTTTTCTCAGTAGAAGAAAAGATTTTTTTTTTTTAACAGAAAACACCTCCAGAAAGCACATCTGTGGCAGAATCTTACAAAAGTAATGTCTTCCAAGAATCCAATTATTCAGACTCTCTATGACTGGAAATTTTTAACTCTCAAGGGTTTGGGTTTACCCCATAGGGGCAAGCATCCAAAAAATGAGAGGCTGAAAGGAATGAGCAGTTTCCTAAGGGACAGGAGACACCTGTACATGGGAATCCTCAGAAGCACAAAAGCTGTCCTCTCATTTTCTGAGAGCTAATTGTTCCCAGGCCCAGAGGGACTCCCCTCCACATAATCAATTTCTGCAGAGACTTCATTCCCTGGCAAGAATAGCCTTTGCTTTAATTTTTTCTTCTGGTGAGCTTAACCCATTTAATTCCTTCTAATGCCTTAATGAGGCTGTCTTTCATATAAACTCTCACATTTTTAAACATTACTGTCCACTTCTATCCAGAAGCGTTGACAAGATTGTCTGGTTTGCTTAAACTGGGGCTGTGCCTATGCCATGTCAGAAAGAAAAAGAGATAAAAGCAAAATTTCAAACAAAAGCAGTTAATTTGATTGTTCACCTGATAATTAAACTGACTGCTCTACTGAACTAGCTAGTGATTTAGTCAACGTGATTAGTTAAGTCCCTTAAAACTACCAAACCTTATAGAGAGCCAAATTCTAGAAACTCTCCTAAGTAATTTCTGTGCTCTCTTCCTTTAAAAGAAATAAAAAATAAGGCTCCTCTGAATTTTGAAGGGGAAAGATCCTGCCAACTTTTGATGACTAAGAGTTGTTAAAAAATGCAACGCAATGGTACATGTCATCAAGAATTAAAACACTTGTCTCAAAAGTTCTGATAACTTAAGACTGCAAGCAAAGAATCTCCAAATACGCAATTATCTGGGATTCTGAGGAATTTTTAGTTTATCTGGTTGGGAATTCTGCAGATTCCTATCTATGAATTTCAAGAAAATTCACCTTTTACTTTTTAGAAACAGCAAAAGGTAACAAGTTGATTTCTTGATATGGGGTCAGAGGGCCTTCTTGGTGGTCTGCAGCAGAACCTCTGGGTGAAAAATTCATGATAAACTGCCATTCCAGACAGAGGTTGAACAGATGGGGATCCTGTATCAACCAGTAACCAAGTGCTTTCTTTAAGTTCTAGAAGATCTCATTCCGGGGGCACTCTGCTCTGACAGGAATGCAATCGAAGTGATTTTCTTTCATCCCCTCCAGCTCCAGCCTCAGCTTGCCCCAAGCCCCGCCCCCCCCCCCCCCCCCCCCCCCCCCCCCCCCCCCCCCCCGGGGTCATATGCTGCCACCTCAGTGGGGGGCAGCTGCTCAATGCTGAGCTGGAATGTCCTTGCGCCTCTCATCATTCCAGCCTATTTCCTGACCCCCAAACCAGACTGTAATCCAAAAGTGTACACATACGTGTACACACACACACACACACACACACACACACACACACACACTCAGGCTGCATTTAAAATTACTTTAAGAAGTTGGTATCTTCTTCATAGCCTTTGAAAGGGTTCAGAACAAGCCTCCGCAGGATGTACCAGTTTGGCATATGGATTATTCTGAGCTGAAGATAACGAAGACTCAAGGTTTTATCTCTTTCTTAACTACCTAGAATTATCTAGATGGGGGCAGGAGGCTTGTCTATAATGAGAGTTATTACCAGGAATAATGTTTTATGACCCATCTGTATGTCAGGGCAAACAGCTAATTACCAAACATCTGCCTTTCTTATGTCCTATGAATTAACCTCTTCCCTTTCCGAAGCCCCAGGCCTCTACCCCACTCCTTAGCTCAGGGGCAAATACACCCCATTCTACCTTTCTTCCTGTCCCCTCCTGTCTCTGTGGGTTCTCTGTATATACAAATTTTAATTTATTTATCGCCCATTAATCTGTCTTATATACCAGTCAAAAGAACCTTGAAGTGTAAGGGAAGAATTTTCTAACGCCTTCTGTTAGTCTCTCCCCTTTTTGGTGGATTTTCAAAAACAATTGTCAGAGCAGTTGAGAAGGTGGGGAGGGGAGACAAAAATCTGTTATCCACAATTGATCAATGAACTTTTAACAGCCCCGCTAAGAACAGAAACGCCCATTGATCTGCACCTCAGTTTCCCCTCTTAAAAAAAGAAGGCATCTGCCAGTGGTTTGAGAAGGATGAATAGGATCATGTATTCAGAGTCTCTTTAAGCTTCAATGTGCAATGGTGCCAGCTCAGAACAAAGTACCATTTTTCCTTCGGGCAGAATAATTAAAGCAAAATCTCATGAGTCCCATTGCTACGCATGTCTCTCAATTTGATCACGCAGTGGTTTTTAAGAACAGAGCAGCTCTGTGTCATTTATTTATAATCGCTTTTCATTGTTACCGTGGGGCATTCAGACACATCACCTTCGGGCTCTGGGGAACTGTTCACATTCATTAGGGAAAGGAAACAGTCTTTCTTTCAAATAAGCAATTTGATTGCTTCAGGAATAGGTCTGTAATTACTAGAGCGCAGGAATGTGTTATTGCTAGTAAGATGAAGAAACCAGCCTGGCTCTAAATCAGAGGGGGTTCGGCGGTAATTAAAAGGGGTGGCAGTGGTTTCCTGTGTCCCTTGTCAGGGATGGCACTGGACTAGAGACACCAGGGGGGAGGTGCTGCTTCCCACTCTTGCCCTGTGTGGAGCTGGGTGACCCAAGTAGAGAAGGCATTCATTCGGTGAGGGAGAGGACTCACCTGAGGCGCCAAGTGAGCCCCCTGTTCATGGAGATGGTGGGGAGGCCACGAGGGGGTGCTGGGAGGCTGACAAGTCCTAGAATCACCTATTCTATATCCAGAGGCCGCATCACATTCTAATTGGAGTGGCAAATTCAGGAAGATCTGAGCCTTGAAATTCGACAGAAACGTATTCATGTCTTATTAGCAATAGGTAATGGAGTTGTCTGAATTTCATTTTATCAGCACTTTCAACCTTTTCTTTATTCAATTTTGACACACAATCATTTCTTGTCCTGTTCCAGGGGAAGTGCTTAGCTCTGGGGTGAAGTCCACCGCCCTTAAGGAGCTCCTTCACTGACTTGCTCACAACCGACTGTGGCTTCATGTGCTACTGACAGCCCCCTTTCTTCATGCTTGCTTTCACGTTCACATTCAGAGTCTTTGCCATTTCCCCCCCCATTTTTTGCCCAAATTTATAGTTACCTGTTACAAAGAACAAGGCTCTCTACACCCAAACAAGAAGCCCCACTTTGTCTTCTTTTACTAACATCAGAAACATCAAAGAAAACGCAGCTTGACGGCATCCTTATAAAACCCAGAAGGGAAGCAGCTCCGTTCGCCTGTACAGTAAGTCCTCCCCAGCATCATCCATAGGTCCTTGGAAAATGCAACTTGAAGGAAATGACGAGCGACGAAACCAGTTTCACCAAAGTCTAACTGACATAAATGTGCTGGGTGCCTACGGCAGATTTCTGATCACAAAACATCACCAAACCTCCACAGAGCCCTAACACGTGACACAAAACAATCTTGTATTTGTTTCTTCCTTCGTCCTTCAGCCACGTCCATCTGCTCGGGGTTGTGGGTGCTGCAGCACCCGGCGGCCCTGGGACCAAGCCTGGGTAGGGTGCCCTTTCCCCACGCTCACTCCCGCTGCGACAACTGAAGCACCTCGGCGAACCTCTCGTGCATGTCTTCAGAGCGGGGTGAAGGGTCCGAGCACCCACCAAAAGCCCACGCAGACGCGAGGAGAACATGCCAACTGCAGACAGTGGGCACAGCCAGGAGGCGCTTGGCTTTTTCTGATGAACTTTATAGAGAAATGGCTTTATCGGGGCCCTGCGGTGCTCAGCCGGGAGGGAGGGCGGCAGCAGCGTGAGGACGCGTCAGCCCTGGCTGCGGGAGGCCGGCTCCTCGTTTTAGGGAAGAATTGCGGAAGTGTGAGGATTTGAAATTGGCCTTCAAAGAGCAGATTCTCTGTCAGTGTCTCAAGGGAAACTTTCTTTCAGAGAAAAATCAATGTGGGAATAGAAAGAGCAGCTTTCCTGGCTCTGCAGGACGGAGGCGGTCACTCACTGTGCTTAGAGAGGATGCTGTCGGTGTCCCTCTAGAAGGTGGTCTGAAGTTGTCGCCTCTCCTGTGAGGATGGATTCATTCTTACTGACATGTTTCTTCCTGACCCTCACACCCACTGGCCTTCCCTGGGGAGATGGGGACAAGGTTTTGAAGGGTAGCACGGGGTGCCACCTGGATATATTGATTATTCTGAGCTGTAGGCACTTGAAAAACAGCAAATGCTGAGAGATGTTTTCACTGAACCCCTTTATCTGTCTCAAGAAAACTCCTCCAAAAGGAACGCAGTTGTCACAGATCCCCTATCCTTCTGGGGTGGTCAGTCGGAAAGGAGTGACTCCATCACAGGTGACTAGAAGTCGACACCACAGCCAGGCAAACGTCACAATCCATACTTCCTTCCATCTCTACTTCTACCCTAAAAGATTTACTCTCTGTGTAAAGGCCTATGTCCCTTGCCCCTTTTCTCTATTAAGATTATTTTTAACATGGAATTCTAACTCACCTCGGGGCATTCCTCAGTTCCTCATTTTTCCCCTTGGTCTCACCCACATATAATAAGGCATAACTTGTTAATCTATCTTTTATGACAATGGTCTCAGCTAAGAACTCAGAAGAATATAAGGAAAATTTAGCAGTTGAAAGTCATGTTTACTGTGTTAGACACTGGTGGCAAGGCCAGGTATTTACAATAGGACTTAAGCAGAGAAGGAATTTGGCAAATGGACACAGAAGAGTACTAAGGAGTGCACTCATACCTGAGTAAGGGCTGGGATGAAGGAATGAAAAGCACCCACATCTGGGCCTCCCTGGAGGTGCAGGGGTTAAAGTCTCAGTGCTATCAGCTATCACCAGCCACTGCAGCAGGAGTTCGATCCCCAACCAGGGACATAACCCACATGGTGCAGCAGACCTCTCCTGTCTCAACTGCTGCTCCCCTCAGCTGTGTATTTCAGTACATTTCCCTGTTCTGCTTCCTACTCTGTCTCTGGTGAATCTTCTCATCCTCCCACATCTCTGGCCTACACCCCAGCTCTTGTATGCATAAATAAATAAATCTTTTAAAAAAAAAGGCATCCAGATGTACTCTTGGACCATCTCTCTATTGTCTCGCACATCTGCTTCGTTCTTTTGACACCAGAGTCCAACTTTTTCTGCTTCCCTTTCCACAAAGCTGAATATGATTTAACCACAGCTAATGACTTTATCTGTGACTGTTCCAGTCATTAGCAGAAATTGACTGGCTGTCTCTGCCTGCCTATTCCTGGAAGAGTGAATCTGATTGGCCCTGCTTGTTCACCTCTTGTTCAAGGGTCTGAGACTAACCAGGTGTGTTACATAACACAGGCAGTCTCTAGGAGTCCCCTACATGGATCAGGGGCACATCTCAGAGAAGGTGGGAAGGGTTGAGAGCTGGAATGTTGCATTTTTGGTAAAAATACTCTCAAAAAGAGTCTCCAAGGTGGTCACCAAATTCTGAAAATACAGATAAATACATAATAAATGATTAATTAATATTTTATGATGCAATGATGTTACTTGTGTTCCCGATTTGCTGTACTATTGATCATACTACAAGGAATGGAGCCTACAACTCCAGAGCAGAGGGGAGGCATGGGGCATGAAGCCATGCTGTTGGTATCAGCCTGGATGGGCATTTATCTGAGCTAACTAGTCATCAATGCCCATGTGGACCATGTAAATAAGGTTCATACATAATAAAGACATAATTACCTCTGTTTTCTAGTTACAACCAAATATCCTCCAGTTCCAGAGAAGACTTAGGCTAATTAGTAGCATTCATTACTCTCCCCCTAGTCCTCCAAGAATGATTCATGCTAAATATTAAGTAATCCAAACCCTCACGCTCAACATTCCAGCTCTCTATCCCTAGCTCCATATTTATACTTATTTACATCTCCTCTGCCAGACTTTCAGTAGCCGTAGGATCAGGTGTACATTTGTGTGTGTGTGTGTGTGTGTGTGTGTGTGTGTGTATGGTCTCTCTAGCACTGGAGCTTCAGTGTAGTTGGACTTTTTATATATCAGCTAAGGGCTCTTAAGGCCATTTTGAGGTAAAGATAAGGGCTGGGGGGTGCTGTATCTATGAACTAACCTTACCATCACATTTGCTGCAATCTATTTGTGAAAAGCAATGACTTAAAACTGACCCACAATTAAGAGGAGTAGAATCAGACTTCCTTTTGGTAAGACGAGGGTCAAAAATTTGTGGATGTTTTTTAAATTACTGTAAGAAGTTTACTCTTTTGCATAAAAAGTACAAAGATAGATACCCCAAGGCTATCGCTATGTTATCAGGCTTTTTCAATCCCTTTTCTCAGCATCATTAAGGACCTGGCTTATCATATTGTGTTTATATAATGGCTGCTGCATCTCCAGCCGTCACATCTGTTTTCTAGACAGGATGAAGACAGAATGTCATTTGCCCCCACTCTCCACTCCCTTCCTGCCTTAGCAGGAAAATAAAACTTTTATATAAACCTCCAGCTGACTTCCTCTTAGATTTACCTGCCCAAAATTGTGTCAGAGGGCTCTGTAGGAGCTGAATGGAGCTGGGAGAGGAAACTGAGCTGTCAGGTGTTGGAGTGGCCAGTTAAGCAACAAGGAACCAACATGAAAATTATAGTGAAGCCTTAAATCACTTGGCGCACTAGTACAGCAGGAGGTCAAATCAAGAGAAAGCGTCCTCCTCCATCCCGTTCTCCCCACAGAAAGGTGTGCCCTGGGCCTCCCTGGTGGTGCAGCGGTTAAGTGCTGCGCTGTGGAGCTGTCCGCAGGGGCAACGCAGGTTTGACGCCTGGCCAGGGAGATTCCCACATAGCACGGCAGACCCCTCCTGCCTCGCCGGCTGCTCCCCTCAGCCGTGGATCTGCCTGTTCTGCTCCCCACTCTGTCTCCGGTGAACCCCCTCGCTGCCCGACGCCTCTGGCCTGTACCCCAGTTTGTATGCATAAATAAATAAATCTTTAAAAAAAAAAAAAAAAAAAAGAAAGGTGTGTCCACACCACTGGAGGACAGTGTACCAGCAGGCCTGGGGATTGTCTTATTCTAGAAGAAGAAACAAAGGGTCCCGCTGTTCTGTAGACCTGATGGGGAGTGGAGCGTGTGAAGAAGGGCTAAGTAAAGAATAAGTCAGAGAGGAGAAAAGTGTCTTTAAGTTTCCCCAGTAAAGAGCCGTGCTCGTCTAGGAATGCAAGTAAGCGCGCAGCCAGTCAGGCCTCCTTGAGTCTTTACTGCAAATCCCTGCAAATCCCTCACTGAGGCTGGTAAGCCCGGGGGAGGCCTGGCAAGTAAATCTTCATAATCGCCCAGGCTGGGCCTAAACCACCGCACAGGGGGTTTTAACTAGAAGCTGGACACCTCAGTTTCCACCTAGCTGCAAGAGAAACTAGAAAGTCAAGGGTTTTTCTTTCTAGCTTCTACCATAAAGAAAACAAGGGCAGAGGTATCTGGGAACGTGTGTTGAATAAAGAGATCGACATTACCTTGTGAAGCAGCTCGGTTCCCCGAAAGCACACTCACTCTCACAGGATGAATACTGGGATGTTTGATGACTCCACTGTGAATTTTTAAGACATACTTAAAAGTATCTATGTAATAGATACCAAGTAGGAGAAAGAAAGAATGTGAGTTTGAGTCAAGGGAAGGCAGAAAACAATTGGGGAAGAGGAAATGAGAGGAGTGGGTAGCAAGGCAAAGAGGGACCCCTAAACGGTCATGAGAACAGGGGTGAGGTCAGAGCCCTAGGAGCTCAGTGTCTCAAGCCAAAATCACAGGTCTCATGTGACCTTCACAGTGTGACAGGCCCTCTTGCGCCCTGCCCCGTTAGCCTTGTCCCACAGCATCGTGACGCTGGCGTGCCTGTTCGGGGCAGCGGGAGGCTCACTCCCTTGTCAGCCTAAAAGATTTATAATCCCACGTGACTCTTGTAGTTCTTCAGACTCCTCTTCAAGCAGAAAGTTCTACAAATGAACGTGCCCGCACGCCGTATGTTTATTTACCATTCTGCTGTTAGAACTTCAGCAGCTGCAGGATCATGTTTGGGCGGGGGGATCTCCCTGCTAAATTCCTTTTTTGAACACTTAGTTGTGTTTTTGTTTTGTGGGTTTTTTTTTTTTTTTTTGCCAAAGTCAGAGATGAATTAGCAATGACTTAGCAGCCAATTAAAATTCACAGTAAGCTATTCTGTGACCCCTGGGTCAGAAATACATTTCCTTCAATCCTTAGGAGAGTAGCTCTCTTGGGTGTTTTGGGGGTGAGAAAAATTCATATCCGGTTCTCAGGTTCTCATCCTTTGCACAGGGTGATGACCAGCTGTGTTGTTTGTGATACCCAGAGGCAGCTCCTAATTCCCCCCTCACTTACTTCTCTGAGATGTGGAGAGAAAAATTTTGGCTCCAGCTGCCAGCAAGCGATTCTCAGCTGCAATTCTAACTAAGTTTTGCATCAAGAAGAGACATGAAGAGAGGGTTAGGGCAAAGGTGGTCTGTTTTCCACAGCTCTGAGATGTGAATATTCTAATGAGCTAAGAAGAGAAAGCAGCAGAAGGATACCTTTGCCAGGTGCCTTGCAGGTGTGAAAAACATGCTAAAGTTGAAGTGAATCTTCTTTTCCATAAGTAGTGATGCCACCATAATAATTTCAGGATCTGTTTAGAGGTGAAAAGTCTATTTTGCAAAGTTCAGAACTTCCCATTCCAGGACGATTAGAAAACTCTCAAATTCCTAGTAGTTGACAAATCTTTTTTTGTTGATGGTTATTCCACTGAGAAAAAAACAATCTTTGACCTTAAGTCATTAAAAGGATTGGACATAAGCAAACAGTCTCTTTATGTCTCTGTATTTATATTAAGGCAAACGCTTTCCAACACGGAACATCTGTGGAGATAATATGCCATTTCTGATGCTGACTGTCAAAGGAATGGGGGCAGGGAGGGATCTAACGAGAAAGAAATGCAAATATAGCTAGCTAGTTAGCCAAGAGGGCAAAGGCAAGGGAGACTTATATTAACCCAATCTTCACAGTTGCTAAAAACCTGACAGGAGAAATATGAATTTTAACTAGCTGTCAAGCCATTGGTTATTCATGTGTGACACAAAAAAACAGGGAAACTTTAATTTTCTCCTTGTCAGTTTTGAACAGAGAGACTGTCAATTCAGCAAGTGCAGCTACTAAACTCACCAGAAAAGGACACCGTCCTTCCCACACTCATTCTCAATCTAACATCAAGGCAAGACCACTCCCTTCACAAATCAGCCCGGCCACCTCCTTTCAGGGCTATTTCTTGTTTTGGTTAGACCATGCCACTGGGCTTTTCCACAGCCCTGCACCCGCAGTAAGGAAGTGTGCAATGACGCTGGGCTCTTTTAACAAGACGTCATGAGCTCCTCTTCCCCAGCCACTGTCTGGCACCATCAGTGCCAGATCATAGCAGTTCATCAGTCCCTGGTCTGGTGCTAATTTAGTTCAAATCAACTCAACACAAATATCAAGTATCAGGTTAGTACTAGGAGCTGGGGCTCTATGGCATGGACCTTGCTTTCATGATTTCAAAAGTGCTGTCAAATTGTTGGCTATCTGGTAAGAATCACAGGCATGCCCGGAAAAACTTCGGGTGTTTAGGAACTGTCATAGGAATTAATTCAACACATATTTATTGAATGCTTTGTTTACTTACTGAGTACTATTTATTATTCTCCTATTCTCCAGGAACTTACCTTCTAGTAGGGGAGATGGGTAATAACATAATCAAAGAAATAATCAAGTGCCTGCAGTGACAACATGAAACATACAAATGGGATAAACAGACACCGTGGGAGAAGATACAGAACCACTTAAGACCAGGTGGTCAGAAAGACTCTCTCTTCTAAGACGTTTGAACTGAGCTTTGAATGAGGCCAGGCAAGGTAATGGTGGAAAAGACTTTCAAATCAAGCCAAGACCAGAAAAAGCTTCTAGAGAAGTCGGTGATATAAGCAGGATCCCAGGGCCCTACCGGTCCCGTGAGAGAGATGGGACTGTAATCTCACTTCAATGGGAAGCCACTAAAGGGTTTCCACCCAGGCAGTAGAAACAGACTCTGTCGCAAGAATTCCAGTGTCCAGTGCGGAAACCTTGCAACAGTCCAGGCAAGCTACAATGAATAGACTGTCATTATCACAAATGAACAATCTGCCCCATCAGGCTCACACTACAATTTTGATTAAGCCTTCCATAAATCGCATGCTACTGCGTGCTTGATGGACTGATTTTCTATCACACATAAATGTGTTATTTCCTCAAAATATGGAGTTCCTCCTGAAGAATTTACTCTGATACCTCCTTTGAATGTACCCCTTTGAAAGCAGCAACAGGCATTTGAGAAATATTTGACCACGACTTCAACCAGCAATGAGTTCACTGATAAAAATGGTCCTGGGTACCTGTCCTTGTTCATGACTCTATCTCTGGCACCCAGCACAGAGGCTGACATATATTTGATGAAATAGTATATTAGCCTAGTAAAATCTACAAGGGAATACTACAGTTAAGTCTTAGAAATCCATCCAACCAGCTCAACTAAGTAGCGTTGGAGACTAGCCTTGGTGTTTGAAGACTGTTTGGGGGGCAAGAATGGGAAGGAGCTGAGCAAACTCCAACTCTGCCATGCCAGCATCCAGGCTCATTATTCCTCAGTTTCCTGGACTATCTGATCATGTGGACAATTCCATCTCTACCCATGTGCCAGCCCCTGCCCCAGCCCTCATCCTCCAGAAACCCTGCAGAGTAGCAGCTCACCCACAGTGCTCTGCCAGGTTGCCAGCCCTTCCCGGCCACCTTCTCCTCTGCCCTACTTCCCACTCTGCACCAGAAACAAGGGAGCAGTCAAGTTCTAAATCACTATTTATATTTCTCGGAGTAAACTTAAGGCTGAGGAAAGGTTCTGGAATGATTGCCCTGGGGATGAAAGTCCATCTGCAAACATGAATAATGTGAAATTTATCCTCCATGGGACCCCCACAAGACCAATTACACTGTCATTCTTTCCTAGAATTTCTACAAATGTTTTATGGGGTCACCAGAAAGTTGTATCTTAAGTGGAAACCACACAGACTTACATAGGGGGCAGTGAGCTGGGGGGGTGAAGGATGAGGAAATAGACTACAGGAATATTCCAGGGATGCAGGTGCCTCTCAGTGTGGCTCTTCCTGACAGAAGTGGAATGAACTTATCCACCCATTCAAGATCTTTACTGAGTGACTACTGTGTGCCAGACATGCTTCTGGGCACTGGGGACAGAGCAATGAAGAACACGAATGTTGTCTCACAGAGCTGATAGCACAGGGGTGTGGAAAGACTGGCCAGAAAGGGCTCACTGGATATGGTGCCAATGTCACCAAGTGGCTTCTAGTCCTCTTTGTGGTACGGGCTCCCTGAGCATTGGGAGGAAACTGACGTTTTCGCTTCATTAGAATTGATTGAAGTAAGATGCCCTGCAGGATGAATGAATGCAGGATGAAATTGTATTGTTTGAAAACTTCCAAAATATTAAGAGCCTTGGCACGCATGTGTTCCCTCAGACTTTCCGCAATCTGCAAAGTTCAGTGGAGAGGTATTTGGCAAAAGGCATCCTTCATTGAAGCAATCACCTCACACAAGTGGGGCTCCGCGCCAGCCAGGTGCTAACTCCACTGTAGCAGTGTGATAGGCGATGAGCACACATTATCATAAAATTGCCAAGAGCCTCTAATTCCCCATGTCACAGCTAGAAATCATCGACCTTCAACGAGGAATTTCAACAAGCAGTCATCTTCTTTAGTTCTTAAATTTTCGTTTCCGAAGAATCACGCAGTGAGTTTGTAACAGAGAGCTCCCAGCTTCTCCCCACAGAAAGCCAGAGTGAGAAAGTCTGGGAAAGAGTCCAAGAACTCGTATTTTACCCCTGTCGCTGCTACAGGTGACTCCACACTTGGAATGTGTTGACCAGAAGATACAAGATACACAGCTCAAGGTCGCCCCTCCCCCACCCACCGAAATGCAAAGCAACTCAGCCATCCTCTCTTCCTTGGAAGGGAAGGAGAAAGAACACCGTTGGAATAGTCTCCTTACTGGCTGTGGCTCCTTTCTTTCTCTCATGCACACAGCAAATACTGTTTAGCAACTACAGTGGACAAGATAGTATCTACCCACTGGAGATGTTACAATGAATAAGCATCAGTCACTGTATAAGGTGATCTTTCAGGATGACAAAGTGGAATTAGGTGGGTCTGAGCTGTCTGGCACCGCTGTGTTAGGTGTTCTTTCAAACATCCTCTCATTTCGTCTTCCCAAGCTTTGCATCTTCATCTCCTTCAAGTCTTTACTGAACTATCAGCTTTATGGCGAAATCTTGCAGGAGCAGTAAATCAAACTCAACATGGCAAAAGTTGAATTCCTAAGATTTTCCCCAACATCCTCCTCCCCGCAGAATCTTATCTCAGTAAAGAGCAATTTCATCCTTCCAGTTGCTAAAGTCCAAAAATGGAGCCAATTTACTTCCACTGCTCCCCAAACTGGATCCACCACTAGTGCTGTCGGCCCTGCCTTTAAGTACATGCAGAACTCTGCTGCTTCTCCCCACTCCATTGCAACCACCCCGGTCCAAATCAAGGTGGGATTTGTGGGGATTATTTGCAGTATTGTCCCAACTGTTCTCTCAGCTTCTGCCCGGGTCCTCCCTCAGACTACTCCTGAATAGCCAGAGTGACACTACTGAATTGTAAGTTTGATCAAGCCACTTTTTCTGCTCCCAGCTGGTTTTCCATGTCACTCCAAATAAAAGCTAAAGTCCTCATAATAAGCCACAGAGTCCTCAGTTGACTTACCACTCTTTCCCACTCACCTCTCTTTCTGCTCTCTCCCTCACTCATTCCATCCCCCCAGGCCCCCCCTTCCCCCACACACACACTAGGCCTGACCCTACTTTGGCACCTTTGTACTTGATGTTCTTGGGCCTCCCTACTTCCCCACTTATTTAAATATTAACTTCTCAGTAAATGTAGCAGGCCTCTCTAACATTTGAATATCTCTACTCTTTCCGTAGAGATACTTTTGCACTCTTTCTGCTGTATCCTCAGGGCCTAGAATAGTGTCAGCCAGGGGTGGGTTTCCAAGAATATTTGCTTGAATTGAGTGAGTTAAAGGATAAATATAATTACAACGCACTCTCCCCCACACACTGTTTACTCTATTTTCTCCACAAATTTTTATACCCTCTGATGTACTGTACAATTTACAGATGTATTTTATTGATTATGGACTTTCCCGCACTAGAATGTAAGTGCCATAATAGCTGGGATTTCTGTCATGTTCATAGTTGCATCCTTATCACTAAGAAGAGTACCTGGCTTTTATGTTTAATAAGTATTTATTGAATGTGTGAATTCTTGATTATGAGTTCACAGGTTTACAGATTAGAAAACTGACTCTTAATTAGACTAACTAAATGTTGCATGGTTATTTATACAACTATTAGGTAGCAGAGTCAGGGTAAATCTACAGAAGTTTGAACCTGTGGTCTCACACTAAACCACTTGTCTGTTCAAGACGGCATTTGAGTTGAGTATTAAAGGAAAGGTAGGAGTTGAACAAGAGGATTCACTCTACTGCAGGGTAATTTTCCTCTTCTTCTCTCGTTCCTTCACCCAGCTAATCATGAATGAATGAAGCTAACCATTTCCTTCACCTAGCCAACCCTCATATAGAATGAATCATTAATTTGGGTGTCCCTTCCTTAACAAATGCAGCTCCGAATCCCCATGCCTAGGGCTGGGGTCTTTGCTGTTCCTTATCTATATAGCCTGACATACCAATTGCTTACTCATTCTTTTGTTTTCTCCACTAGGTTGCAAAGCCTATATAATATGGGTGGTTTGTATCTTATTCACTTGTACTCTGGGCCACCACGATTTGGTTCATATTAGGTGCCCGGTGACAGTTGCTTAGATTCATCAAGGAGTAAAAGGAAGATTCAGGCACAGGAAATTGAGGACTCAGAGAATCGAAGAGGGCAATCAAAGAGGGTGTGTCTTAAGAGAGACTTCAGTAAGGGAATAAAGTGGGATACAGATGGAAAGGTGGGGATAGAAAAAAATATGAAAAGCACTGATGGTTATGGATTAAAAATCTAGTCTGGTGAGCTACAGAAACCACTGAATGTTTTTAGCAGGATGGCGCCAAATACTCCTTTCAGAAGATTAATCTGATACTGACAATATATTGAAAGAAAAGGAAAAGCTACTGCTGTAGCCAAACCATAAAGGTGAAAAATATCCCAACTTGAATGGCAGCACTGGGATTTGAACTAGGTAAAAAGATGCAAGAAACATTTTGAGGAAAGACTCAAGAGAATTTAGTGAATCACTAAATGTTGAAGACAGATGAGACAAGGGAATTGAGGCTCGCTCCACAGCTTCCAATATGGCTGGAAGAATAGCAGTTCCCTTAGTGGAAAAATGAAGAATTGGAAAGTGAACATAATTAGGTGGAAAGAGAATGAGTTTGGCCTTAGGCATTTTGAATTTGAAACACCATGTTTCCTGGAAGAAATAAATTGTATTAGAAATTCAGCACTAGACTTCAGCAGAGATGTCTTTCTACAAAGCCGCAAGTGCTGCAGTCTCCATAACAGCAGGTGAATTAATACTTAGCTTTCCAAGAGTTTGGCTGATGTGGACATTGAAAAGTTTTGAAACTTGTTTTAAGGGTTTTTTAATTTTCCAAAGGTATTTAGTAATACTTATTCCATGGGGCAAAGTTCCAACTAGTACGGGTGTACTGTGGTGCCAGAGGTTCTTGGCATTTGGTTGGGATGAGAAGCGACAGTGTGGATAGTTGGCACACTGGTAGATAAAGACATGCAATGTAAGAATGAAGAAATTTGTTCAAATTTCGAGACAAACACATCATTGGCAGTTTTTCAGGTTAGGGCAGATCTCTGGGGCTTCAGTTTTGTGCATGAATCCACAAAGTTCCCATTATTTGAAGACTCAAAGGCAGCTGCTGTATATAACCAGCAGTTTACTAGAATTAAACATGTTTATGCTTTTCCATCTACTAAAAATAGATATGCACGCGTTATAATTCTTTGTGCAATTTTTCAAAAGATCTGATCCAGATGGGGCAAAATGTTACTATGTGTTAAATCTAGATGGTGGTTACCTGAATATCTATTTTATTATTTTCTGTACTCTTCTATATGATTGAAATACAGTAGTTGATAATTTTAAAAACTTTTTTTAAAAAGATAAGCAAAATAGAACAGAAAACAGATTTAAGAGTTAGGCAAGTCTGGGAAGATGACCTACAGAAGCGTGGAGTGACCCCCTTTTCCAAAGTTCCTGTCCTCCCCAAGAACAAAAGGCCACGCTGGTGACCAGACTTTTAGAGGTCATGGGATAGAGAGAGAAGTAGTGATTCTTTTCTCAGGCTATAGAATGTCTATAGCAATTCTCCCGAGGTCAGTTACCAGCTTGGGAAGTCGCAGCCCCGCCCCCGCTGCCAGAAGTCAACCCACCCCCACGTTGACGATGACATCTACTCCAAGCACAGAGTCAGAGACTTCCTTTCTGTCCACCCCCACACTGTATCCTGAGCTCAGGCTTGGCTCCAAGAGCAGAGTCACTAAGTCACTTAGTACCACAGCACCTCTCTGAACAAGCCCATCAAAGCATGCTGGGAGTCTTTGGGGCCACTATTCTCCTCCCAGAGCCGTGTGGAACACAACCTTTGGGACCTGCGAAAGTTGGAAACGGAGCCTCCAAGTGAAAATTGCTCCAAGCCCTCTACCAGTTTCCAGTTTTCTAGTCTTTTCCTTGAGACAAGTCAACACAAGCCTCTCTGCAGGATCACAATCTCAGACTGATACTTTGGAAAATTCAGCATTACCCAAGCAGCTCCTCTTTCTGATTTCAACTCCTTTCATGTCTACCCTGGAAACACCACCATCCAACAAATATCCGCTACACCAACCACATAGTAGGCCCAAAGTGGAGACAATAATGTTCCAGAAAATCAGTACATCAAATACATCGATGACCCTGCTTGAAAAAGGACAGACCCTTGGGGACAATCCGTGAGCTTTTCCACAGGAGAAGGAATACTGGGAAGGGAGAATGAGTTGGTATGTTTTTAAAGCTAGAGCCTAAGTGGAAGTCCTTTCAATAAAGTGTCTTTCAACAAAATGAAGCAACCTGCCTCTGACTTCCAAGCCTTTGAAAACAGTTAGCATCTACTTCACAGCTCATCCCTGCTGGAACAGAGAAGCCCTTTCTAGAGTTCCCATGAAAGGTTCCTTTGGGCCCCCTGCCCAGCTCCCCAGTGGGAGAAATGAAACCCACATCTCTCGAGGCTGTGTGATCCAGATTGCTGCCTCTTCTGTCAGTTCACACAACAAGTCTCCGTTCTTCCTGCCAGACCTGCTGATCACCCCCTCTTCCAGCCAACACGCCACTCTGCCAGGCAGTAGCCTCCCTTTTCTTCCTGCACATTAGGAACAGTTTCTGTGTTCTCAGCTTCTCCTTCCTGTGCCTGTCATTTCCCCCACTAACACATGCTGCTTTGCAGTCCTCGTCACACGCGGCACCACGACTGAGACAGGTCGGGCGTCTGGTGCTGATCAGATTTGCTGTACCAAGTTGCCAGGACTCTCTGGAACAAATAAAATTTAACATTCAGCTCTTGGAGCACCCCCGAAACCAGACCTCCGAAAGTCTGCTTCATTCCAACAAAGCATTTGAGTCCCACATTTCACTCTAGGAGGTGAGGGAGCAGAGATTTTAAAAGTCACACTGGCTGCATCCTTCATTTTCAGCTTCCTCAGGCCACTGGGGTCACAATGTCCCCCAAAGTCTTGGGCTTCGAAGGTCACATTCACCGAGTTTCCTTTCCAACTGAGGAATGCTGGGAAAACGCCAGCACATCTCTCTTCTCCCAGGGGTTCCTATTTACCACACTGCTGCTGTATGTTTCTTCATGGAAGTTTGGTAAGAATCCTGGGGTTCTCTTGTTATCTGTGGCCAAGTCTGTGTCTAGCACAGCAGACAAAATGCCCTGGGATCTCCTCATTGCTGTGACTCAAAACTGATTTGGGGACACAAAATCAACTCCACATTTCTACTGATTGTCAGGAGAACAGAATTCATCTTCTCAGGGGTATGATGGCTCCCTACTTTGCAGGGCGGGGTGCAGAAACAAACCCAAGTCAGGTTTGGGCACAGGTTTACCAGGAGAAGGACTGAACCCCCTCCCCCCCCGAGAAACTCCAGGCTCCTGGGTAAAGGGAGAGTGAACGAGCCTCCTGCAGCATCAGGCTGGCAAAGCGCAGGCAAAATTCAAGAGCTGTGTCCTATTAGCTAAGCCAAAGCATCACAATCTTGGGCTTTCATGCTGAAAACTACAGCAGGATCTCAAATTATGTCACTTCATGATAATGTTGATGAGGATGGTGTGTGAGACTCCACATCTGGGAGTCTGCAGCAGGGATCTTGTGTTTTCCCACATCGCACACACAAGCATGTGAGGGTCTCTGGCGTGTCGCATCAGAGCGAATGTGGGCGTGTGTATGACGTGCCCTTTGACGGAAGGGCAAGCTGCCGCGGGTGCGGTCCCGCTTGCACCCTGAGCTACAGGGACAGGCTCTGGCCACCAGCAACTCTGAACTGGAATAAGCAGTTTGGGAAATGAACAAACGAATGAATGAATGAATACAAATTACTGTTTCAGAACAGAAGTGTTTGGGACGTCTTTATTTAGAAGTTTGGTGATGTTTCTGTAGCCAGGAATACACGGTGGGAATTTAACTCTTTTTTCTATCATACTATTCGTCTATGGTAAAGCTGGTTTTGCAATATGTCATTTCGAACAAAGTTTCCAAAAACTTATCCACGCTGTTAATAACCTGCATGTCCATTACTTATATTTTATGAAGCTTATGATGTGTATTCGCAAGAGCTTGAGTTGAAAACAAATGGTGCCGAGCGGTTGGAGAAGAACATAATTCAACTTGACCATCTAACGTGTCCCTTGTCCTAATAATGTATATACATTGGCAAATAGCATTTGGGGGCCAAAAAGAGGATGTCAGATCAAAATTAAATTTCGAATAAAATCGTGTAAGGTAAAGAAGCTACCACAGATGAAAGACCCAAAGATTAGTATTTACAGATGTCTGTGTTTTCGAAGGCCCCACCCTGCCTTCTGTCTCTCATAGACCCTTCTCAGCATGTTAAAATGCTGGCTCCATCTTGGAGTGTCCCAAGACTTGCTTAGTATCAAATAAAAACCAGAGCCCTTCTAAATTAAACCAACACTCCTTTCCCCGAGTTTTATCTTGCTTATGCAGGGTACAGAAAATTGCAGTCTTTCCCCTATCAACCTCTGCCAACTTGAGCTAACATTAAGGAAATGTATAGACTCACCAGCCAAAGATTATTCAAGTTTTTTTGTTATTTTTTTCATGTTTCTCCCATGCTTGGTTCATCAAGATCCAAACCTCTCTCCTCTGAGCTCCTAGCTTTGAAATTATTGGACTTTGGCAATGATTCAGAGGAAAAGAAAAAAGGAAGAGGGAGGGGGAAAAAGGGTAATTACTTAAGCATCACCCCTAAAATTCTGATAGCTGAAGGTAGCCTGAAGGTGCCAGTCAGACACAGCCGTGGCTGGACAAGCCTCATTTACTAACCACACATAGTCTCTACTCCATACTCATTTTTCTGGTCATCCTTCTGGACAAGATGACTAAACAAAGACATTTCTTAAGCAAGAGGTCCCAAGATAGTATGGCTTTATGTTTTGCCTTCTGAATCAAGGGGAGAAAGGGCAGCCTCACAACCAGTTCCATCTATTTCTTGTTTCTTATTCTTAGTGGCTCCTATGGTGCTTGTAAAGCCAATGACTCTGTTACATAAGACAGTCATTGTTGAACCAAGATCTCCCAGGGCCTCGTCCTTCCCTGGTAGCAACCGGGAAACACATTAACTTTTCCAGGCAGAGTAAAATATACTCTAATGGGTAACAACTGTAAATCCTCAGCTCAATGCTGCCTTTGTGGGCGCTAAGTCAATGTGTCCCCCCCGGTCACCCCCACCAAGCACTAGCACTCTAGGATGGCAGAGTCAGGGCGTTGTAGCTCCACCAAAGTATGGCTACGCTCACCGATGCATCACTGGACACAAGTTTGACAGCTACACAGCAGCAACATACCACAAAAGAAAAACACAGCGCTGCCAACAATCACATCCATAAAGTTAAGGTAGCAGCAGAGGAGTTTCTCTCCTGAAACTCATCATGATGAGACTATGCTAGTGGACACCAGAGCAGGCAAACATTCCAGGGCCTGCAGAAAATCCTCCCAGTCTCTGAGTTGTTACCTCGTGTTTTATTTATCTCTACCCCTCACCTGCCTTCAAAATGACATCGTTAGCAAAGCACTGAACTGGCCATTGTGGGGTCATGTTCTCTGGTGTCAGTCTTCTCAGCAAGAATCTAGCTTCCATCTTTGCTCAGCATCTTCCACCCCACCTGCTATCGCTATACCGTGAAGCTAATGAAATTGAAACTTCAGAATCCTTCATCTGCCTGGGCGCCTTCTGAGGCCACTAGCCAAGTGTTTGTTGTTTTTTTTAAATAAATATATACAAATATGAGGTATTTGGCCTTCAGAGGGCTAAAGTTATTCACATTTCACTTTAATACCACACCCAGTTTGACAGCAAACATTTGGAAATGGCCAACACTGTTTGGGGGATTCGGCTCAGGGCAAGTTAAGGACACATTAATTGGATTTACTAGAATATATTCATCTGGTTCACAGACATGTCTGTGTATAGTTAAGGTTATTGCTAGTCATCCTGATGTAGGAATGGCTGCCAGGAAAACTACCACCCGTTGTGCCAGCTCACCCGGCTTGACAAGAAGGTACAGGGCCAGAATTTACATCATCACAATGTTGATATGTACTGTGGCTTCTGGCACCCACGTATGTGCAGATCATGAACTGAAAACTTAGTTTGAAATACGTGGAGCCAGAAGGCAATCTAGGCAAAAATTCTTCTCGATTTTATCTATAAAGGGAACTTGATAGAGGTTATCCCAAATTTAACAACCCTAGAATTTAAGTGACATTAGCAATCATAGCACTTTCAAACTATCAGTAAACAAATCTCAATTGTCCATGCCAGAGGAAAGATTGAATGATTCTATTTTCTCTAAAAAAATATGAAATTATAAAATGGTTTTTTAGAAATGAAAACACTAAACCGATACCTACACCTCCACGTTCACTGCACTATATACAATAACCAAGACATGGAAATAACCTCAGAGACCAGCGACAGAAGAATATATATCACACAACTTCTCTACCCACCTACCTACCTACCTGCAATGGAGTATTACTAAGTCATAAAAAATAAGCTTCCACGAAATTTTTGGTGAGGACAGTGTGACCTACTTGCCATTTGTCATAGCATGGATGGACATTTAGGCAACTATGCTAAGTAAAATAACTCAAAGAGAGACAAAGACTGTATGATCTTACTCATGTGACTCTAATAAAACAGACAAACTCAGAGAAAAAGTTCACACTGGCAGTTACTAGAAGTGTGGGGGCAGGGAAATTGGAGGAAGGTGATTGAAAAGTATAAACTTTTCTTTACAAGCTAGGTACTAGGGTTATCATGTATCACATGGTGCTACAGCTCTACCATATACAGGAAGGCTGCTAAGAGAGTAAATCCTAAGAGTGCTCATCAAAAGGAGAAAACCATTTTCTTTCCTTTTTGCTTTTTCTTTTTATTGTACCTATATGAGATGATAGATGCTAATGAACTTACTGCAGTAATCCCGTCACAAGATGGGCAAGTCAAACCATTATGCTGTTCACCTGAAACTTATAATTACGTATGTATCATAATAAAAATGTAAAAAAAATTTTTAAATTGTTTTCTTTAGAAAGGTGACCAAAGAATAAACAGCAAAGAACAGGAGAGGAAAAGTATTGTGGAAGTTGAGTAGGCAGTTGATTAATAAATATACTGTATATTTTTTCTAGATTTTGCATTGTTAGTTCTCTTTTTAAGGCTTGTAGGAGCTGAAGAGAAACCAGAATGTTAGTTTCTTTCAGTGTAATTTGTTGTGATTTTACTGATTAGGTCTTAACTAATTTTGTATATAAAGAGGCCCCCAGACTCCACAAAAGCCTGGATCCCCTCAGCTCCCCTCCTAAGCAAGCAGAAAAGTGTCGAGCAAAAGTTATGCTAAAAAGAATGCTCTCCCTCTCCCTCTTAAAAACCACTTCCTTTGCTTTTTTTCTTCTCTCAGCCCGTTTCACCCACCAGCCCAGCCTTGGCTGCATCAAGTTCAAACATTTCTCTGGGTTCCATATACCCCACCGCTTTCACCACCTACGTTTGGAATCATTCACTGAAATTCCTTGGCTCAGCTTAGACCCCACCGGTACTTACAAGCTCCGGGTGCAGGGGTGAGTCTGGGGGCTGGAGAAGTCAGGGTACGTCCGATGATGCCTGCTCTGTGGCAGCAGCGCTTCCAAGGCAGGCCCAGGGCAGCAGCATCGCTCTGGTCGATCTGCCCTAAGTTTTCTGCTGTAAGGATTTCGCCACAAAATAACTTGCCGTAAGGTAGTCTTGCCGTAAAGCACTCCTGTCGTAAAAGAGAAAAAAAGTGGTTGACAATTCATCTGGACATTGGTGCTCTGCAGTTCTGAGTAGACAGGGTGGTTTCAAAATACACCGTAGGCTTGGGCCCCATCATCCCCCCACCATCAAAACCAAACATTTACCCTGCTATGGCAAATGCAGAGGAGGCGGCCAGTAATTCCCAACTGTGTTCGAGAGCACTCTTTATGAATCCTTTAGCTAATGTACATACAACCGCTTGCTAGCCAATGCTGTCTTTTCCAAATTTATCACATAATATTAAAAGTGTAGGCAAAATAAGAATGAAGTGCCTCCTATCCCCCCAAAGGACATGGCTATGTGATTCTTGATGAGTGTGAGTTTGGGGAATTTTTTTTTATTTTTTATTTTTTGCTATTTGAGAGCGTGGAAAGAACATGATACAGACAGAATTTTGCTAACTGGCACAGAATCTGGCTTAGACGATTTGGTGAAACATAAGGACTGGGCATATGTCAGACCATTTAAACAAAGTCTAGATTTGTATGACCAGTTACATATGTCCTATAGAATAAGAAATAGCATGTCAGGCAACACTATAGATCTCACAATGCAATACTAGGGTCGGTTACAAATATGCCTCCTAGTATTGAAAACTATACCTCTTTTAATGAAGAAATTTTAGCACAAATGAAAAGATATTTTATCATGCCCACTTAAAATAATGTGCCCCTTATTTTCTGTAATTCTCTTTTGCCTTACAGCCAAGCAGGTACGCAGCACACAAGTTGGGGCGAAGCTATGGACACTGGGTATAGCAGTTACCCCAGGAGTCACTGGTGAGGGCCTTTGTGCTGAGCCATCATTTCCGCATCAGAAACTTACAAAAAATACATCAGAAATTACATAAAACTGGCCCAGAGTGGACTCAGAGACAGAAATCTTGTTCCCCTGTGAAACATAAATCTTTAGGACAATAAGCTACAGAACAAATCATGACCACTTTGCTAACTTTAAAACCCACCAATTCTTTTTAGAGATGAAAACAGAAATCCAGATGGTATATGCTTCCGCTAGATTTTTGGTGAAGACAGTGTGACCTACTTGTGATTTTTCTCTGTGGGATGGTCTGGAGACAGAAATATTAGCACACCTGGTGAGTTATTTTGAGCTATTACCAGGAACACCTGCTACTCCCTCCTTAAGCCACCACCAGGACAGGGACAAACCAGATTGTTGTCATCTTGCTTTCATTCACCTATTTTGATCTTCATTTATTTGGACTGGCAGCTTGTGGGTTATCAACATTTTTGATAACATTTAAAATTTTTTAACTGAGGTTCTTTCCTGAAGTGCTCTCCACCCATCAGATTGATGAGACAAAGAGAGCATGTAAACAGCCCAAAGATGACAGGGTAAGTGCTGAATGAATTTAAATTCACGACATATGAAGTTAAAGAGACTTGAAAGAATTAGTCCTGAGGGAGAGTGGGGTGCGTAATTTGGGGCTGAGTTCCAGAAGGGCTACGCTTTAAGATGGTAGTGAAAATCTTGGAGGGCCAAACCACAGAGTTTACAGATGTTAACTTCTAAAGGATGCAGGTCACAATACAAGGTTATTTTCCCATCACAACAAAAAGCAATGAAAATATTTCCTGAATCAGGACAGGGGCGAGGGACAGACCTAAGCCAGAGGGAGCGGAGAGGGTTACAGAGACGTAGGTGGGGGCTGAAACTGCACTGGGGCTGGGAGGAGAGGGAGTAAGGACAGAAGGGACTTAGGTCTCATTTATTCTAAACCCCTTACCACCTGCCCAGCAAGGCCGTGGAAGTATTGTTTGGACAGACCCGGACTGATCGAGCACCTCAAATGACCAGCCATCTTGAGTCTCCCTCACTTTCCTTCTTGTGGGGCAATCAAGAAAAGAGCCCACAGCTCCTTGGGAGAGGTGAAAGAGCCGCCAAGCTGAAAACTGGGCTGACACTGGAGGGGCGGGGCCTGGTCAGCAGGGAGCAGGCACCACAGCCACCGAGAGGACAGGGCCCCTGGTGAAGGTGACAGGACCGAGGGGGACGTCAGGATCAAGGGTCCAGGCTCTTGGACGAGGCCAGTGCAGCCCAAGAACAGCCACCTCAGACCTGGGACTGAGGGAGGAGAGGGGGAGGGAAGGCAGCGCTGAAGGAGTTAAAACCCTGAGCTAAGCAAGCAATTACCCAAAAGAGGCTTTTAAGCCAGAGGGAGTCGATTATCCTAAAGTGCTAAGATTGGTTTTTCCACTGTGCCATAAGCAAATTGAGGACAGTTTTAGAGCAAGTTCTGTATCTGCACGGCTGAGATGTCACTATAAATTTAAAACCCACTGCACACATTTGAAAATCCCTCTGCCCCAGGGGTTCCAATGACAAAGGTGGCCGTGCTTGCCTAGAATTTGCCTACACTTTGAGGGGCTATTAGAAGAACCTGCAGACATGCAGGCATCCTTTGGACGGCCAGAAATCTAATCTGGGCAAGTATTTGGCAGAAACACCTGGTTCCCATATAGGTGGCAAATACATCAACACCAATACCCCAGCGTCACCGTAGTCAGCAAATGCGAAGATCCCGATAGAACAGAAGCAGAACGGTGGCTACTTTCTCCTCGTTTCTCTTCCTTTAACCTGGTATCTTAGAAGCAGAACATCCTAATGTAAATATTTGCTACAATTGTCCTCCTTCCACAGCACCCACAAGTGAGTGGGAATCCTCCAGGTATTCTACCCGGGAGGCGGCTCTGTCCCTTTGGTGGGCCTCGGATTCTCTCTCCTGTTCTGTGGATCGGAGACATAAACTATTGTTCTCCTGGTGCCCACTTCTAGCTAAATGTCCGTGTGTGCTTTCTCCCGGGTAATCACACTTAATCCTCTCTCCCCTTATGTTCCACAGGCCTGTGACTGTAATGATTCCCAAGTAACTGAAATCAAGCATTCCACACTTTGCAGGTAAAATGAGGAAGTTTCTTAAGTTCCATTAAGAATTAGGTGTAGCCAAGTATTCAGTGGAGACTAAATCAGAGTGACAGCAGTGTGCTTTGCTTGTCCTCAGGGAGCAGCTTGTTGGCCAGGGGGCAGCTAGCAAGCGCAGAGCTCCTGAGACTGGAGCTGGCTGTTGTGAATTCGTCCTCGAGAGGACTGTGTTCCTGGCAAAGGTTTCTGTTATGGGCCATACGCACAGAGCCCAAACCAAACAGGCCCAGGGACCCTATGAAAGCCCCCACTCCCCATCATTTCTACCCTGGCTTCATTTGGAACTTCCTGTGTACATTCCTAAGCAAGCTGTTAGCCTCAGGTCATCCACAAAAGATCTTCATGCAATTTTTTATATCAAAAAGCTTTTCAAATGCTCACATGTACATGAGAACTAGTTGGATTAACTTTGTATGCCCCATAGTTTCATAAAACAGTGTGAATGCTGAAAGTTCACCGGATCTAACTATAGCGAGGCCCCTCAAGAGTCTTCCGAAATGCTGGCCACACCATCTCTTCTCTGACTAACTCCAGGGACAGGGCGCTTACTACCCATCAGCACAGCCTCTTCCAGCTTTGGAGTTTCTCAGAAAAGTCTTCCTTTCCCTGAAGACTCTTTATAGCCTAAACTGCTGGCCTGAGTTTCACCTCTTAGCGCCCTGTGGGATGTCTTGCCCCTCCCCCGCGTGCAAGCCCCGTGGGTAATGGTGAGCACGTGCTTATCCCTCCCTTGCAGGCTTCCCTTCATGCACCAGGCTCCTTCAGTTTTTCTTACCATTCCCAGGGTCTGGACTGCTCCCCATGCCGCTGACCCCCCTCTGAGTATTCTCCAACTCCGGGCCACTGGTAAATTCACAGCTCCCAGCATGGCACAGGGCTCAGCTATGGTCTAACTGGTACAGGGCAGGGCAGAGACTCTGTTCTAAATCCTCACAGCATCTATTCACGCAGCCCAGGATTTAATTAGCTTTCTTGAGGACCACATTAAACTATGGCTTGTTTCTTAACAGCAGTTACCTATTTGAATAGTTGTATTAAAAAACAAACAAACAAACAAAACCCCTCAAAAACAGAGCCTGCCATTTACTATGGGCAGACTTTATCTAGTCATCTGGGCCAAGTGGTCCAGACTTTTAGAGACTGTCTGCAATTTATTTGCCCTTCAAAGTATTAGCATTCTGCTCTAGCTCTGTGTTACCTGCAAATAAAATAAGCCTATTATCTGTCTTCAGTCAAGTCACTGATTAAAAAAAAAAAAATCCTTCTGCACAAAAATGCAGGATCTTATGGTATGCCAGTAAAAGCCTTCCTTATGATTAGAAATGATTGATTAGTTAGCAAACTCTGACTATGACCCTCCAACCATTTATAAACCTACCTGTATCGCCAGCAAGGCACGGAGCAGGATTTCTATGATCCGGGTAGACGGGTCAGGGAGGAGCCGTGGAGCCCTCAGTGGCTTCTTCAGGCTTTTAATGATCTTTCTACACCATTTGCAGTGTGGTAACCGGTGCAGGGCAGGCGGGGGGGCCTGTGGGCCGGGAGGCTGCAGGCCTCCTAGCCCCTGCTGAATCTTTACTCTTTCTGGGCTCTCTGGTGTTTTCTTGTGGTCTCTCTGCTGGTCTCTACTGCGCTCTGCCCCATGGTCCTCTGCCGCCTCACGGGCCTCTGCTGCTGCCCTTATAGGCTGTCTCTCGGCTCAGGTGCGCCCACTTACGCATGCCCCCACCATACTCCAGGTGCTGCCATCAGGCATGTGGGTAAGCCCACAGGTGTTGATGATTGAAGCTAATGGCAGGAAGGTGAAAAAACCTGATCACTCCCATTTACCCTCCACTACCCCATTACTCTATCACTCTACCCCTGGGCAGCGGCATTCCCCATTCATTATGATAGCCCATGATCTGAACGCCTTTTCTATTTGAGGCAACTTACCTACCTTATGAGTTTTAGAAGGCAGAGGAGGAAAATGACCACTACTGGCTTTCCCAGACGTCTTTGCAGCTAGGGGATAGGCATGTGACCTGGGCTCCACTAATCAGAGTCATCATGAAGTTTCACCCAGGAACTAGAGAGGTAAAGATGGGACTTTAAGGATTCCATTCTGGCAGGGGGTGGAGACAACTTTATACCCTTTTGGGGGAACCAGGGTCAGTGGGGTTCATGCCAATATTGACAAACTGTCGTGTCTTCCAAAGAACAGTTCTATGATTTTTGGATTCTCTGGTTCTGATTTGTAATGTCCAAGTATGTTGTCTAGCCCTCTCAAGAGAGTCTGCAAGTGACCCTATATTCTTGAATAAAATTCCCATTCTTCTTAAACTAGCTAGAAACTGTGTTGTTTGTGACCTAAACATAGCAAGTGACACCCTGCTTCTCATCTTATCCCTCTGGCACCTGAGAGACAACGTCAGATTCCTTCCCGAAGGCAAACCCATCATATTAATCTCCTTCACAAGTTTGCCAGTCAAATAACCTGTCATAAAAGGAGATGAAATCAGTCTGACACGATTTGTTTTGAGTGACCCTGTATTCCCTCCTCATGGTCACTGCTTTCCTTTCTAAGAGCTCAGAAACCATCATCCAGAGTCAATATTAGGTTCATTAATTCATAGTTTACAGACTATGCCTTCTTTCTCTTTTATAAAATTACAACTAAAATTTCCCCATTTTTTACAGCTCTGCTATTTTTCCTGATTCCTCAGAGATTATCCAAATGACATCTCAATCACATCTGCAAATTCTCTCAGCATCCTGAAATCCAGTTGTGGTTACTAAAAAATACTTCCATGCAATCCTCTTACAGGTTTGATTTTCACTTTTTAGTTTGAAGAACATTGTTCTTTAAGATAGGAGTAAAGTGGGGCCTCCCCGTGGTGCAATGGGTTAAATCTCAGCACTATGAGCTATCTGCAGCCACTGCAGCACGAGTTTGATCCCCGGCCAGGGAGCTTCCCACATGGCGCAGCAGACCTCTCCTGCCTGGCCCACTGCTCCCCTCAGCAGTGTATTTCAGTCAATCTGCCTGTTCTGCTCCCCACTCTGTCTCTGGTGAATTCCCTCCCCACCCCACACCTCGGGCATACACCCCAGTTCTTGTATCCATAAATAAAAAAAATCTTAAAAAAAAATACAGTCTTATGCAGGACCTCTGTCTCTGGTGAATCCTCTCACCCCCCCACACCTCTACATAAATAATTTATGCACACCTATGCATAAATAAATAAATCTTAAAAAGAATTCACTCAAAAAAAATATATAGGAGTAAAGCAAGAGTTGAGGAATTCCAAATTCTCTTATTTTTGAGTATCATACCATCCAGATTACACTACAGAATCTACGCCAAGCCTGCCCACACCCCTCAAGACCAAGCAAGATGTAGTCCGTTCGTCTCTCTGTGGTGTCAAATATCTAAACCCAAGCCTGTGCCTGACAAACCATCCTTGAACAAAGCTGACAGTCGACCACACCCTATCCCAGGCATACTTGCTTGCCATTTGAACTTCATTCCTATCACTATATAATTAGATTCTACCATAGAGGAATATAAGTGATCGCGTAAAAGATAGTTTATGTTATCTAGGTCTTTTTTAACTTCATTGAACAGCATCTTTCCATCTCAATATAACTTACCTACCTTTGGCCAATAAAAGCATTGCTTGATTATTTCAAATAGTTTCTTAGAAATGTCAGTCTTAAAAGCATTGTATTAAGCGCAAGTAATTTGTACACAAATAGCCACTCTTCAGTTAATAAAATATTCATACCATTAGAAATGGGTCCGGGTGAGAAAGGGGATATGTCCAAGAAATGAAGAGAAATGAGTGGGGTGAGAAAACTGCATAGGGAGAGAAATCCCTTTCAAGGGTAATGACTATACACAAAGAGACATGATTGCATGCCCCATATTTCTCTAATTGTTTTAATATTCTTCATAATTCCTGCAAAACCTGTTTAAGTATAGACGGGAAATTTGAACATGAAGTTGCTGGAATTTCTCTCAATTCCTAAAGAACGAGGCACATGGAGGGAATAAGGAGAGGAAGCTGAGTATTAGCAGGGGGACAGAAAAAGGAAGGCTGAGAGGGTAGAAGAGAAGACAAAAGCACATAGCATCTGCCTATCCCCAGCTGTGCACGGACAGCTGCATTCCTATGGCAGAAAACGGGTTTCATTTTTAGTTTTAAAATGTAACAAACAACAACAAACAATTGCATTAACTTTATTTTTCCACTTACTTAAAGGAGTTTCTCTAAGGTTGCTACTTCCTAGAGGGGAAGTTTTCTCGAATACAGGTTTCCCCTGTTATATGAAAGTAGAATGTTCCTATGAAACCTTTCATAAGCTGGGCAGAAATGACGTAATGTGAAGAGGCAATTAGCATTTATTTATATGGAAAAATGTTTAAGTGTCCCCTGTCCCAAAAATAAACTACCAAATGATACCAAATAACACATAAACCTTAAATAACACACATAGCAAAAGCAAAAACGATATGGTATCACACATCTAGAAACAATAGTCTCCAGGGAAAGAGACTGGCAAGGCCTTTCGCTGCTCAGGGTGGGTACTACCTGCCAGATGGCTGCTGAAAAACCAGGACTGACTCTAGTTCCAATTTCCAGCTTCTTATTTTAAAGTAGAAATCCTTTTCAAGATCCTTTCAGTTAGCAAAAACAGGTCCCAGCGTGGATCCTTTATCAAAAGTGAAGTGGCCTAACACAAACCTTTGTAAAGGGGGGGAATCCCAGACTGCCCACATTTCAATTCAAATCAGCAGCACCGTCACATACAGGCAACAACAAATGCTGGAAAGGATGCGGAGAAAAAGGAACTCTTCTACACTGCTGGTGGGAATGTGAACTGGTCCAGCCACTATGGAAAGCTGTATGGCGATTCCTCAAATTGCTAAACATGGAGCTCCCATACGACCCAGCAATACCACTTTTGGGAATTTACCCAAAGGACACAAAAGCACTAATCCGAAA